>CM024640.1:1233915-1343333 GCA_014182715.1 Eucalyptus cloeziana
CTCGACCGAAAATTGACATTCTTTCTTTTAAAAATCTCACTATTTTATATAGTTTATAAAACCATTTTCGGTGTTAAAATCCGACACCCCGGATTTTCTGATGAAAATTCACAATTTTTGGAATTAAATACTAAAAATCCAATAATCACTCAATTTGCATAATTTAACACTCAATTACGAAATTAACCACACCATTATAATCGGCACGAAATTCCGGTCACCAGCCATCCCGGCCTAATTTCCGGAAAAATAATTAATAAATAAATAATTTCGAAAATTAATTAATTAATCCAATTTAATTTCTAAAAATATTAACCTAGGCCAAAATTATTAAATTAAATACCAATACGGACCCGGAAAATTCCCGAACCCTTCTAGATAAATAGCACAATTAAAATAGGCCTTAGCTCAACCATACTAACCACTTAACATGCTCAATTAAATAACTAAATCACTAATTTAATCTAACTAACCACCTAATTCCTAATTAAATAAATCTAAACACCCTTAGCCTTTCAAAAACCTACTAAGAAGAGTTTAGAATAAACTCACCGTGTATCACGAAAACCGGTCTGCCCATGACGACGACGCGATTTGGCCAAATAAATCTTAATTTTTCGGCGGTGTCGGCGGACACTTCTCGGGCGGCTCAAAAACAGGCGCAAAAATCTGGCCAAAGATGAGATTTGTTTTTGAAAATTGGGACTGGGCTTGAGTTGCTTTGCGGGCTTCAATTAACACGGCTTGGAAATGCTGAGTTGGGCTTGAATTCAAGTGGGCTTGACTTCGTTTGGGCTTCAAATGGAAATGTGAAACTCGCTGGCTTGCTGCAGAATTCACGTGGGCTTGGACTTGAAGACACGATGGGCTGCGGCTTCGTGCGTTGCTTGATTTTATGCGGCCTAACGGAAACTGAAGCAACTTCGGTCTTCACTTGGGCTGAATGAAGGAGCATCCACGGAGACGGATGAAGACGCGTGGAAGAGCAGGCGGTCGAAGAGCAGCTGAAGGGAATTGCGCATGGCTTCGCTGGCCTTGGGAAGTGCGGTCCACGATGGAGTTTTCGGTGGAAGTTGCTGGCTTCTTCGGTGGGCGATGGCCGCGTTGAAGAATTTCGGTGGACCGTGGGGCTTCGTGGAGAGATCACGTGGACGCGGCTATGCTGGAATTTACGAAGGAGAGGAGCTAATTCGGTGGCCACAATTGCAAGAAGATAGGCTGCTTGGTCTTTAAAGAAGATTCCGCAGACACGCGGCTTCGCTGGCGTGAAGATGGGGTCAACAAACCTCCTTTGCTGGATGCTGGTGTTGACTCCTTGAGTGGGGTTGTTCGGTGCAAGATATGGACAAGAGCTGGTGGTTTTGCAGAGGGGAAGGAAAGGTAAATGAAGAAAAATGAAAGTGAAGCAAAGCTGAAGGAGTTGCTCGCGCCTCCGAGGAAAGAGAGAGAGAAGGATTAAGGCGGTGGAGAAAGGAGATAGCGACGGGCCAGCTGGTCTTGCTCAATCAAATGGATTGGATCAAGGGCAAAGTCAAAGGATTTATCCCCTCCATTTAATGCCATGTCCCCTAATACTTTCTTCATAAATTTTCCACCAAAATTATCAAATTTTGACGTCAAAATTGTTGTCTAACCTTAAATCCGAATTTCACATTTTCCGGGACATCAATTCTTCGACGATTTCCCAAATTCGACGTCCAATTTGATGAAGAAAAATCCCATATAAATTTCTATGTCGTCGACACTAACGCTCGGCTTGAAAGTCAAAATCTATTCATTTGGCGTCAATCCGATTTCCGTTAATTTTTCGCGACGTCCGAATCGGATTTCGGTAAAAATCTCGGAATTTCTCAAAATTTCTTGGAGGATGAGTCGACGTTCCTAAAATAGCCCGTGACACCACATAACTTTCAATTCTTGAAATCGGGTTCAAATAAGCGGTTAATTTCAATCCGGCGCGCTTTTAGCGTGACCTAGTCTACCGGGTCACTTTTAGGAATTTTTGGTGCAATTGACCCGTGATCAATTTATCTCGAGTCACATAGTACATCTTCGACACATTGGCGACTCGGTTGTCGTGAAAAATCTCGAGGTTTCAAATACGGACATCGAGTACCAAAACGATAGAAAAATCGGTCTAGTGCCGATTGACGAGTATTTTGCAATCGGGTGGAATCACCCACACTCTGATCACATATCTCAGTTGAATCGACCTATCTCCGGTCTCTGATCGATTTCGACAGTCCGTAATGATCTCGGCAGATGGACACGGTCGAAAGATCGATTCCCATGGCCGAATTCTCAAGTCCATTGCATTTAGATTCCTTAATTGTTTCCCCATAAACCAGTTATCTCGTAAGTGGCCAACTCAAAGAATAGACTATAGACGCGTCGACGAAAAGCCCGATTTATTTAATCGAAAACAAATTCTGAAAATTCAGGTTGTCACATAACTCGCATGATATTGAGAAGAAACTACATTTAATTCACTATTTCCTGACAAGAAGCAATTACAGTTTGCAGTGCTAAAGAAGTTCAATATTGCAACAAGGGATCATAGAAAAAAAAACACCTAGAATCGTTCTTTTTATCATTTTCATCACCTCATCGGTGAGTATAACCATCTAATAGATTGTGCATGCAGAGAAACAAAACAAAAGCCTATGCTAATACATAATTCCAATCGCAACAAATAAGATAAATATGAAGCAAAGAGCTACAGAGAAAGGCTAAGTGTAGCTGCAAAAAGACCGTAATCTGTCCTTGACAGCATCGTCTTGCCACACCAATGTAGACCACCACGATTGCTCCGCATCAATGGATCTTAAATTGATAGCATTTATCCCGGTAAAAGGAAGTTTCAATAAGGATGGACATGAAGCTATATCCAGTCTCTCTAGAGAAGGCCAAACCAATAAATCATTTGGAGCAATGCTTCTTAATTTCGGAAGATCATGAACTACTAGCTTTTTAAGACTCGGAAGTGTTCTCGGGTCCAAGCAAGGATTCTCAGTCTCAATGATGATCTCCTCAATTTCGTGGCACTCTTCGACACTCAAATGCTTTAGTTTAGATAGTTGCTCGATCAATCCATTTGAGAATATCTTCTTGAGCTTGGGGCAATTGTACAAGGTCAAACTAGTCATTTGGCCTAAGCATCCCACGGGCACGGGACCCTTCCAAATACAATGCAAACTTGGGGCCCTGTTTATGACTATTCTCTCTAGCCATTCAAATGCACAAGGTGGTGCTACATTACCGTCGATGATGCATATGATGTCCTCGCAGCCCTCCACTGAACAAGCTCTGAGTTTACTCAAGTTCTCAGTCCCAAAATTTGATAAGCTCAGTATATTCTTGTGATCAATCAGTTCAAATACTTCGGTCTCAGTGAGTACTTCTGAGATCACAGGATGTGTGCCTTCATCGTTTGCATACTTCAAGCACTTGCACAATTGATATTCAAAATAATCAAGAATATGATGCTTGACCGAATTGCAAATACCGACCGAAAACTGAAATGTGAAGCGCAGGTCCTTCCATAGAGGGCTTGATCTGACGAAGATTTCAAGGCACTCTACTTTAGGAAAGGAAAATGTCAGTGAAGTCAACCGTGTCAAGGTAGAAACCTCCTCCGTGATAGTCCTCATGACCTGATCAGACCACAAAGTTTTTGGGTCTACATCAATCATGAGTTCTTCTAATGATGAAATGCTCGAAATCACCTTGGACATTGGGTTTCTAGCACCAAAATTTGACAGTGACATGCGCAAACATCTCATCTGCGTTAAACTTCCCACTTGAATAGGTAAAGAGATGATTCTGGTGCGTCGAATGTCAAGCACCTCTAGATGCACCAGTGCCTCTAAGCTTGAAGGTAGTTCTATTAAGCCATTGCATGAATTCAAGTAGAGTGCCCTGAGATGAGTCAAGTAATGCAAAGATGGTGGAAGGGATGTTATTGCCGTAGCGTGTAAGTCCAAGACTCGGAGTCTTTGCATAGACACGAAGAAGCTCTATTGGATCATCATTAAATTCTTGTTTGTTTGCAAGAGTAAAGTCGAAAGATTTGTGCAATTTGAAGTTGCCGGTAAACTGCACAAGCCATTCTCCATCAAAGAAATTCGACTTGCAGATGTCCATTCTTCTTCCTTTGGCGGCTTTTTTAGCCCCTCGCATGGTCTTGCCAGGATCTTATGGTCTGAGACTCTTGATGAAATTTTAAGAGCCATATCATGCAATACTTTGTTCATTCGGACATGTCTCTTCATCACACTTTTTTCTAATAAAGATACTTTAATCAGATTATCCAATATGTTGTTAAAATTTAAATATGCGCGGAAGCATGGTTTTGGTATTGATGATAGTTTTTTATTAGTAATGTTGTGCAAGTGTATGGTATATTTTGTAGAGAATGGACAAGGGACAAGATAGGATAATTGAAGGACAAAGAACATTGAATATAATTTATCTAATTCATGGAAATGAATAGTACAAGATATTTTGGTATAATGGGGGAGTATTTCATGACATAGAAACCATCTTTACTCTACTCCTCCAAACACGGTGGAGGTCTAAACCTCACACACTCAAATGAATGAATTACAAGCCTATTTATAGGCTTGAGTCACACCTTAGTACAACATTCTAGATTTCTATAGAATGTTGTCCCTTCATCTAGAAAATTATAGATTGTAGTTGTTCTAGAGAATTCTACATTTATGCTTCTACATTTTTCTTAAATGCTGGAAATTTTCAGCCACAATTTTTTAACCATCCAAAATTTTATCTAGAGAATTCTAGATTGTAGTTTAGCAACTCTAGGAAATTCTAGAAAATGGATCACCATTTCCAATAGTTGTGCCCTCTATCACGTGCATCTCGAAACTCATCAACGCTATGGAGAAATTCCTCCGTCTTCCAACATTCCACCAGATAGTCCACAAATATGTCAGAGTCTTCAGGAAACAATGCTCCATAAAAGAAAGCAAACCTTTTGATCCTCCCAATCTAAATCCTCGTAACAGAACTTGAGGAATTCGGGCATTTCATTCATGCCTTGGATTTTGATACTCGGCCATCTCTGCAAACGTCTCAATTCATCTCTCCAGAGAGAGACGTCGTCCTTCTTTCCAAAAACTTTCGCCACTCTATCGATTACAAGTGGCAAACCAGCCCACTCTCTTACCACGAGTTTTGCTAATGCTATAATGCTTGGATCTTCAATAGTTCGACCTACTTTTTCTTTGAACATTTCATATGCATCGGCATCGGACAAACGCTTCATATTGACAAGCTCGTCAGCATCCATGTCATAGCACAAATCACGGAATCTACTAGCAAATACCACCTTGCTGTCATTATCATTGTTGGGAATACCTATCTCATGGAGATCAAAAGGATCCCAAACTTCATCAAGGAGAAGTAAATACCTCATACCTCCCAACTCATTTGATATAAGTTGAGTTGTCTCAACTGCGTTCGCTCCGCCCCCCAATCTTAGCTTGAGACGCTGTGTGATTGCATCTTGCACCTTTTCAATGCTTCAAGCCTTCGACACTGATACCCAAATCACGATATCAAACATTTTCTTAACTTCTTTATTATTATTCAGATTCTGCATCACCGTAGTTTTCCCAGTTCCCACCATTCCCCATAGTCCGATCCTTTTGATTTTTCTCTCTCTCAGATTACCCAAAATCTCTTCAACAGCCCAGTTTAGCGAAGGCTTATCCTTAATCGTACAAGTATCAATGACTCTCACGTGCTCCGGGGATCTGTCAGCTACCACCCCATTATCAAGCTTTCCTTCTTCTAACAGGACTCGTAATTCCTCACGCTTTTTGGCCATATGCTTGCTAAGATTTGCTCGTGACCACGATCGAGCGTATCTCCAAGCATGCACGATCTCTTTCTTGTACTTGCTTTCCAATTTGAGTACTTCTTGTTCAGCCACCTTGTGTTGGAAAATGTATTAGAATACATAAAATAATAATAATAATTGGAAATGCATTACAAAATATTAGAAAATACAAGGAAATGTTTGAGGCGTGCAAGCACCGTCCTTAAGGATAATTCCGCCCCTCGGAGTACGAAACTCGGTGCGTAAGGCTTCAGAGGCTATCCTCCCAAGATACAACAGACCTTCTTTTATACTCCGCACTGAATATTAGAAGGAAACAAAACAACTTTTGTATATAACCCAGCAAAAAGAAAAGGAAAGATATGAGAACATCTTGTGTCTTATAAGATCTTATTTTTATATTCAGACAAAATAGAGCTGTTAAAAGAGCCGTTGTAAAATAATGGAGGATTTATTTTAGAAATAAATTAAACGTTACAAAACGATTAAAAGGCCGTTATATGACCGTTAAGAAGCCGTTATGTGATCGTTAAAAATAATGATGGTTTTCAATGCGATCATAACTTTTATCGAAGCTATTATTGTAAATATATCAAAACTGCTGAAATATCCAACAATCCCCCACATATTTCAGAAAGTTTTGACAAGAAAATAGAATAATGCTGGGTTATTGGAGAGTAATGCGTCAGAATTGGTGCTTGTTAGGCTATGAACCAACCCTAGAAAGAATGAAATATAATTCACGAAATCATTGGTGAAGTTTGAAACTTCTATGGACCAAGAATTTCTTTTTGTGAATTATAATTTTCACCAATCACATTACACTCCCACAAACTTTGTTGTTCAACGCGGTTTTGCGCTAATAGGCCATGCGCGTGCTTGGTTTATTCATAAGTGCTTTAGAGATTTTCGCCAAAAATTCTCATAGGAGCGGCCCCACTCCACACTTATATAGGTGATTCCATCAAGTGTATATTGCAGATTAATACACCACCAGTAATGGCTATGGAATTTCATTAAGAGTTTAGCTCAACCTCTTTTTCCTTGCAATTTTGCACTATTTTCACCTTAGGATGGACAATAATTTTTTAATAGTGCACTAGATCAACAAATGACTTGTTATTACCCATATGAACCTAATTCATGGGATCGCCAATCACATAGGTTGGGTTACCATCATTGTTGATTTTCTTCAGTTGGCTTGTCCATTCCCCTCAATGTATAGTCAAAGGATTGGCCAAAATCCATTTCCGGTTTCATATAATTAATGGACATAATTCCATCATTAAGCATGCTTTATCACATCATCCTTCAATCAGATGTGTCCATTTTTACCATTGAAAATTTTTCATTGCAATGGTTATTGCCACTTGGCAATCATGATACTTAGACACATAAGGTGTCAATTTATTCCCAAAGGAATATCTGCTAAGAGTCTCTCAACTACTCAGCCTCATGAGTTTGACAAAAAGTTTCTCTTTGTCTCAAGAACTTGAATAGTTCACAATTTACCAAAGAATAGTAAATATTTTCTTCTCCTTCACCCATTGGAGCTTAGGAGGATAAGGCATTTTGTTTACACATATATGCCCGGTAGCACTTGAGTCTACCACCCATAATTTTGATTAGCCACAATATTGGCATGGGAATGACTCCATCAATTACTTCATCAAATCATCTACTTAAACCAAGTCGACTTTTGGTTTAGTAGGATTGCCATTTCCCCCACAATTTCATTCGATTGCTTTTATATCAAGTACTTCCACTGGGTGAACACATATTTATCAGTGGATTTTATCTCATATGAATCCTAGATCCAGTTAACATCACCGTATCCTTATAATACAGTGGAAAATCCACTATAATAAACTTGACAATAGTCACCCTTTAACAAAATATTTCAAAAAAGACATTAATCTTATTCAATATAAATCTATGATGGCTATGGATGTAAATAAATAAAAATAAATTTCATCTCCACAACAATCACTAAAGGAGATTCTCTTTCCCAATGCAATAGCCAATCAAGTCTCTAATGATCATCATGCATGAATGGACATTCAACATAAATTGGCAAAGTAAATATTCTTACAAAGAACATTTTTTTTTATATCATTACTGCTGTCAATAGTACATGTTGTTCCAAAAATATTAACAAAAACTCAGAGGTTAGCAGAAATCCAAAATGAATTAATAATTTCACAAAATAACTGTAAGACTTCCTCTGAGGTTATATATAAATCACCAAAAATGTTTCAACAATGCATACTCAATACAAAACATGTAATCAATTTAATTATGCAATAAAATACTATTTAATAATTCTATCAAAAGTTATGCGTGGACGAGAGAGAATTAGCATATCTTCATGTATTTATCAAACATACACATTGTCATGCAGCAAATACCAACACATGTATGAGCATATACATAGATAGAGGCCCACGCTGCACTCCCAAGCAAGCATGAATAAAGATATGCCACCAAATACCAACACAAACTTGTGTTTACACTTACTTGAGCATATTGGCATGGACATTACCAACCGACTAATGATTGTATGCACTCTAGCATATTCCCAAGAAAGATGGGACAACACTGTGAGGAATACTGAAGAATTTTGTTCCAAAGACAAATGACACATATTTTCAAAATCTATAAGCACAATAATATAAGGTAAAAAGAGCGTAATTTTAGTGGTAAAACACAGAAATCCCACATTACAGCATCCATTGATTGGCCGAAAACAATTATATATAACCTGGTCCAACATAGGCAAGCTCGATAAGATTCTGTAGAGGTGGAGCCAAAGGCAAATTAAATAGCATATAAAAACAGTTATAAACTTGCTTCATGAATGTACATTAAACAAATTTTAGCAGGAGAATAGGAAGAATTAGGGACAAAAAGAAACTATTTCGAGTAATAGAGAAGCGCCCCAATTTCCAATCTTAAATGGATGATTATTAAAATCACGAACTTGAGAGAGAAAACACCTACACACATCCGACTTTCTATTGGAAAAACAAGTATAGGTATTGAAGCCCCAAAATAAAAATAAATATATATATAAAAGAAATATTAGCCTAATTTCTTTCCATTTCTTTTATGGTTTTCCTTTTCTATTTCTTTTTAGTAGCCACACAGAATCACTATGCCATTTTTAAAGATTTTCTACAAAGGTAATTTTGAAAATCTATAAGCATCTTCCGTAAATATATAAGAGCACACATTCATGGAATATGTCTAATAAGATCAAATCAAATCAAATCTAAAGAGAACACACAAGCTGGTGACGCCAAATTTCAAATACTAGAATGAAAGTATCTCGACCTGTGTGATGATGATTCCTCAAAATGTGGAAACAGCGCGCCAAAATGGCAATTACACCATTCAAGCATTAATTTAGAGTTTCCAAAAAATGACTTTACTTGAAACTCAATAATCTTACCAAAATGACCGAAAGTTGTTTTGTGTTAATGCTTGATACTGTCCCATGACAAACCACCCACGGATATGTGATACTTGTCCTTCACCATCTCCAAATCCTTGTTCAATTCCAAGGTCGGTGGAAGCACTAGCAATTCCAATTTTGAAAGCTATAAGGCAATTATCCTTAAGATTGTTGGAAAATGTATTAGAATACATAAAATAATAATAATAATTGGAAATGCATTACAAAATATTAGAAAATACAAGGAAGTGTATGAGGCGTGCAAGCACTGTCCTTAAGGATAATTCCGCCCCTCGGAGTACGAAATTCGGTGCGTAAGGCTTCAGCGGCTATCCTCCCAAGATACAACAGACCTTCTTCTATACTCCGCACTAAATATTAGAAGGAAACATAACAACTTTTGTGTATAACCCAGCAAAAAGAAAAGGAAAGATATGAGAACATCTTGTGTCTTATGAGATCTTATTTTTATATTCAGACAAAATAGAGTTGTTAAAAGAGCCGTTGTAAAATAATGGAGGATTTATTTTAGAAATAAATTAAACGTTACAAAACGATTAAAAGGCCGTTATATGACCGTTAAGAAGCCGTTATGTGATCGTTAAAAATAATGATGGTTTTCAATGCGATCATAACTTTTATCGAAGCTATTATTGTAAATATATCAAAACTGCTGAAATATCCAACACCTTGACCCTGTAAATCCAGGCTTCACATTCCTTGGTAACCCTCTTCATCTTGGTTTTGTTTATTTCTGCTTCTACATCATCCCTTCTTGCATAGAGCATTTTTGCTTGGTCGGTAATCTTCTCAAAATTGACCTTGAAATCATCAGCATAGTCAACTTTTTTACTGAGGTAGCCAAAAATGCCACGTCCATCCTTGCACGCTTCGACTGCTATTGCAGAAGCTGCTGCTTCAACCATGACTATCACAAGAACAAAATCAATTTGAAAAAGCACTACAAGAAAATGCAGATTACTTGAGTAGAAAAGAGCAAGTTATCCAGTTTAGTCATGAGACGTATACTTAGACAAAAGGAAAAACAGAAATATGACTTTACATTTGTCAAGCGGACGTACAGGGAAACATCCTCAAATAAAGAGGAATGAGATTAATTTATTGCGATGATTCAGAGACTTCAACAAGGATGTCACAACAACAAATAAGGTAGAACTTCTGCATTTGGCTCAATTACAGTCTTGGTGAAGATGACCCATAGCCTATGTTTTTGGGAAAGATCGGCACCTAAACTAGAACATTCTTATATGCTACTGTAATAAAAGAATAAGCCAAGTCAAAGTAATAAGAGAAGTCTCAGCAGCCACAACCCTGCAGTTCTTGGTTCAGCTCAAGTACACACTGAATCTGAATGCCACCTTTCCACAAAAATGAGCACTTAAAAAGGTAGAACAAATGAAAAGAGAGCTTTATCTTATAACCGGGTGCTTACAGGAAGTTGCTGTCTTAGCCACACAGAGGAAGAATGTCCAGTTCTAGATGGACATCCACTGAGTTCAATTCGAAAGATACACTGATTCAGAAGAAGACAATCCTAGAGCACTAGGAATTAGGTGATGGCAGAAGTACGAGCTGCAAAAGATGCAATTTTTGTGATCGCACCATCGTTTCATCACGCAGCAGAGGATCAATCTTGCAGTAGAGATTGGATCTTTTCAAGAACGGGCTTAGGCATCAGAAAGGAAAGAAAGAACAGGAAAATGAAGAGATAAACATACAGTCCCATAAGCAACATATCTTAGATTTACAGAGAGGGACGAAGCATCTCGGATACCTGATTCTGCAAAGATTGAGATTAGCAAGAAGAGAAAGCCATGCACAGTTGAACCTGCTCGATGGAGAGAGAAGGGAGGAATCAATGGTAATCCATTGACCTTGACTTGCCAGAAAGACCAAATTGCATCTGTACAATTGCATCAATTTCCTCATGCACCTTAGCACAAGAGTGTAAATTGGAAAGTTTTGGGACAAGCCTCCACGTGTCTAATTAGGTGTTTGAATACTGACCACCAACTTTCTCCTTGCTCCTTTAATTTTGTAAAGTTCAAATAATATTTCAGCTTATTAGGAGAAAAGTCTTCTTCTTTTGCCCAGAGAGAGAAAGTCAATAAGCAATTTCCATGCCTAAAAACGAACGGGACGAAATAACTTTATTCACTGTAGCTTCAATAAAATAAGACACTAACCCATAAGGTGCCAAAAGAATGGAAGAAGATAATTGACAAATTTAAACTAAAAAAATTAAAGATAATTATATCGTATAATAGAAATGAAAAAACGAAGAGAAAAGGTGTAGGGAGTGATGTGGAAGAGATCTTTAATAAATTAGAAAAGGAAAAGAGAAAAGAGGAGCAAAGGACATGTCCTCTCAAAACCCTCGTTTAATATAAAGGATACAGTGTAAGATATAAGATGCTGGGCAAACTACTATGAACTCAATTCACATAATATGCACGCCCTACACAATTCTTCTTTGATATTAGTAAAACCTATTAAATGTTCAAAGGTCACTTTTACATTATGTATAAGAGATTATAAGCACCGTGAACAAACTTGCAATACATAACTCGCATGATCTTGAGAAGAAACTACATTTAATTCACTGTTTCCTGATAAGAAACTCAATATTGCAACAATTTTAGAAAAAAAAAACACCCGGAATCATTCTTTTTATCATTTTCATCACCTCATCAGTGAATAATAGCCATTGAATAGATTGTGCATACAGAGAAACAAAACGAAAGCCTATGTTAATACATAATTCCAATCACAACAAATAAGATGAACAAGAAGCAAAGAGCTACAGAGAAAGGCTAGGTGAAGCTATAAAAAGACCGTAATCTTTCCTCGATAGCCTGGTCTTGCCACCCCAATGTAGACCACCATGATTGCTCAGCATCAATGGATCTTAAATTGATAGCATTTATCCCGGTAAAAGGAAGTTTCAACAAGGATGGACATGAAGCTATATCCAGTCTCTCTAGAGAAGGCCAAATCAATAAGTCATTCGGAGCAATGCTTCTTAATTCCGGAAGATCATGAACTACTAGCTTTTTAAGACTCGGAAGTGTTCTCGGGTCCAAGCAAGGATTCTCAGTCTCAATGATGATCTCCTCAATTTCGTGGCACTCTTCGACACTCAAATGCTTTAGCTCAGATAGTTGCTCGATCAATCCATTTGAGAATATCTTCTTGAGCTTGGGGCAATTGTACAAGGTCAAACTAGTCATTTGGCCTAAACTTCCCACGGGCACGGGACCCTTCCACATACAGTGCAAACTTGGGGCATTGTTTATGACCATTCTCTCTAGCCATTTGAATGCACAAGGTGGTGCTATATTACCGTCGATAATGCATATGATGTCCTTGCAGCCCTCCACTAAACAAGCTCTGAGTTTACTCAAGTTCTCAGTCCCAAAATCTGATAAGCTCAGTATATTCTTATGATCAATTAGTTCAAATACTTCGGTCTCAGTGAGTACTTCTAAGATCATAGGATGTGTGCCTTCATCGTTTGCATACTTCAAGCACTTGCACAATTGATATTCAAAATAATCAAGAATACAATGCTTGACCGAATTGCAAATACCAATCGAAAACTGAAACGTGAAGCGCAGGTCCTTCCATAGAGGGCTTGATCTGACGAAGATTTCAAGGCACTCTACTTTAGGAAAGGAAAATGTCAGTGAAGTCAACCGTGTCAAGGTAGAAACCTCCTCCGTGATAGTCCTCATGACCTGATCAGACCACAAAGTGTTTGGGTCTACATCAATAATGAGTTCTTCTAATGATGAAATGCTCGAAATCACCTTGGACATTGGGTTTCCGGCACCAAAATTTGACAGTGACATGCGCAAACATCTCATCTGTGTCAAACTTCCCACTTGAATAGGTAAAGAGATGATTCCGGTGCATCGAATGTCAAGCACCTTTAGATGCACCAGTGCCTCTAAGCTTGAAGGTAGTTCTATTAAGCCCTTGCATGAATTCAAGTAGAGTGCCCTGAGATGAGTCAAGCAAGGCAAAGAAGGTGGAAGGGATGTTATTGCCGTAGCGTGTAAGTCCAAGACTCGGAGTCTTTGCATAGACAAGAAGAAGCTCTCTGGGATCATCATTAAATTCTTGTTTCTTTGCAACAGTAAAGTCGAAAGATTTGTGCAATTTGAAGTTGCCGGTAAACTGCACAAGTCATTATCCATCAAAGAAATTCGACTTGCAGATGTCCATTCTTCTTCCTTTGGCGGCTTTTTTAGCCCCTCGCATGGTCTTGCCAGGATCTTATGGTCTGAGACTCCTGATGAAATTTTAAGGGCCATATTGCGAAGAACTTTGTTCATTCGGACATGTGCCTTCATCGCACTTCTTTCTAACAAAGACACATTGATAAGATCATGTAATATGTTGTGGCCTCTATCACGTGCATCTTGAAACTCATCAATGCTATCAAGAAAACCCTCTGCTTTCCAACATTCCATCAAATAGTCCACAAATATGTCACGGTCTTCAGGAAACAAAGCTCCATAAAGAAAGCAAACCTTTTTATCCTCCCCATCTAAATCCTCATAACAGAACTTTAGGAATTCGAGCACTTCATCCATGCCTTGAATTTTGATACTAGGCCATCTCTGCAAGCTCTTCAATCCATCTCTCCAGAGGTGAATGTTGTCCTTCTTTCTAAAAACCCTCGCCACTTTATCAATTAGCAATGGCAAACCAGCACATTCTCTAACCACAAGTTGTGCTACTGGTATAATACTTGGATTCTTCACATTTCGACCTACTTTTCTTCGAACATTTTATATGCATCGGCATCGGATAAACGCTTCATATTGACAAGCTCGTCAGCATCCATGTCATAGCACAAATCACGGAATCTACTAGCAAATACCACCTTGCTGTCATTATCATTGTTGGGAATACCTATCTCATGGAGATCAAAAGGATCCCAAACTTCATCAAGAAGAAGTAAATACCTCATACCTCCCAACTCATTTGATATAAGTTGAGCTGTCTCAACTGCATTCGCTCCGCCCTCCAATCTTAGCTTGAGACGCTGTGTGATTGCATCTTGCACCTTTTCAATGCTCCAAGCCTTCGACACTGATACCCAAATCACGATATCAAACATTTTCTTAACTTCTTTATTATTATTCAGATTCTGCATCACCGTAGTTTTCCCGGTTCCCACCATTCCCCAGAGTCCGATCCTTTTGATTTTTCTCTCCCTCAGATTACCCAAAATCTCTTCAATAGCCCAGTTTAGCGAAGGCTTATCCTCAATCGTACAAGTATCAATGACTCTCACGTGCTCCGGGGATCTGTCAGCTACCACCCCATTATCAAGCTTTCCTTCTTCTAACAGGATTCGTAATTCCTCACGCTTTTTGGCCATATGCTTGCTAAGATTTGCATGTGACCACAACCGAGCGTATCTCCAAGCATGCAGGATCTCTTTCTTGTACTTACTTTCCAATTTGAGTACTTCTTGTTCGGCCACCTTGACCCTATAAATCCAGGCTCCATATTCCTTGGTAACCCTCTTTATCTTGTTTTTGTTTATTTCTGCCTCTACATCATCCCTTCTTGCATAGAGCATTTTTGCTTGGTCGGTCATCTCTCTGTAAATCTAAGATATGTTGCTTATGGGACTGTATGTTTATCTCTTCATTTTCCTGTTCTTTCTTTCCTTTCTGATGCCTAAGCCCGTTCTTGAAAAGATCCAATCTCTACTGCAAGATTGATCCTCTGCTGCGTGATGGAACGATGGTGCGATCACAAAAATTGCATCTTTTGCAGCTCGCACTTCTGCCATCTTTCCCCATCACCTAATTCCTAGTGGTCTAAGATTGTCTTCTTCTGAATCAGTGTATCTTTCGAATTGAACTCAGTGGATGTCCATGTAGAACTGGACTTCTTCCTCTGTGGGTGGCTAAGACAGCAACTTCCTTTAAGCACCCGGTTATAAGATAAAGCTCTCTTTTCATTTGTTCTGCCTTTTCAAGTGCTCATTTTTGCGGAAAGGTGGCATTCATATTCAATGTGTACTTGAGCTGAACCAAGAACTGCAGGGTTGTGGCTGCTGAGACTTCTCTTATTACTTTGACTTGGCTTATTCTTTTATTACAGTAGCATATAAGAATGTTCTAGTTTAGGTGCCGATCTTTCCCAAAAACATAGGATATGGGTCATCTTCACCAAGATTGTAATTGAGCCAAATGCAGAAGTTCTACGTTATTTGTTGTTGAGACATCCCTGTTGAAGTCTCCGAATCATTGCAAAAGTTAATCTCATTCCTCTTTATTTGAGGATGTTTCCCTGTATGTCCGCTTGACAAATGTAAAGTCATATTTCTGTTTTTCCTTTTGTCTAAGTATACATCTCATGACTAAACTGGATAACTTGCTCTTTTCTATTCAAGTAATCTGCATTTTCTTGTAGTGCTTTTTCAAATTGATTTTGTTCTTGTGATAGTCATGGTTGATGCAGCAGCTTCCACAGTAGCTGTCGAAGCATACAAGGATGGACGCAGCATTTTTGGCTACCTCAGTAAAAAAGTTGAGTTTGCTGATCATTTCCAGGTCAATTTTGAGAAGATGACCGACCAAGCAAAAATGCTCTATGCAAGAAGGGATGATGTAGAGGCAGAAATAAACAAAAACAAGATGAAGAGGGTTACCAAGGAATGTGAAGCCTGGATTTATAGGGTCAAGGTGGCCGAACAAGAAGTACTCAAATTGGAAAGTAAGTACAAGAAAGAGATCCTGCATGCTTGGAGATACGCTCGGCTGTGGTCACGTGCAAATCTTAGCAAGCATATGTTCAAAAAGCGTGAGGAATTACGAGTCCTGTTAGAAGAAGGAAAGCTTGATAATGGGGTGGTAGCTAACAGATCCCCGGAGCACGTGAGAGTCATTGATACTTGCGGGATTGAGGATAAGCCTTCGCTAAACTGGGCTGTTGAAGAGATTTTGGGTAATCTGAGGGAGAGAAAAATCAAAAGGATCGGACTCTGGGGAATGGTGGGAACCGGGAAAACTACGGTGATGCAGAATCTGAATAATAATAAAGAAGTTAAGAAAATGTTTGATATCGTGATTTGGGTATCAGTGTCGAAGGCTTGGAGCATTGAAAAGGTGCAAGATGCAATCACGCAGCGTCTCAAGCTAAGATTGGAGGGCGGAGCGAACGCAGTTGAGACAGCTCAACTTATATCAAATGAGTTGGGAGGTATGAGGTATTTACTTCTCCTTGATGAAGTTTGGGATCCTTTTGATCTCCATGAGATAGGTATTCCCAACAATGATAATGACAGCAAGGTGGTATTTGCTAGTAGATTCCGTGATTTGTGCTATGACATGGATGCTGACGAGCTTGTCAATATGAAGCGTTTATCCGATGCCGATGCATATAAAATGTTCGAAGAAAAAGTAGGTCGAAATATGAAGAATCCAAGTATTATACCAGTAGCACAACTTGTGGTTAGAGAATGTGCTGGTCTGCCATTGCTAATTGATAAAGTGGCGAGGGTTTTTAGAAAGAAGGACAACATTCACCTCTGGAGAGATGGATTGAAGAGCTTGCAGAGATGGCCTAGTATCAAAATTCAAGGCATGGATGAAGTGCTCGAATTCCTAAAGTTCTGTTATGAGGATTTAGATGGGGAGGATAAAAAGGTTTGCTTTCTTTATGGAGCTTTGTTTCCTAAAGACCGTGACATATTTGTGGACTATTTGGTGAAATGTTGGAAAGCAGAGGTGTCACGCCCCGATCCTCGGGCACGCGCCCATCCCTTACCTTGGTCGATTTTCAAATGCGATATCCCAGGACTATGTATCGCCGACCTTTTCAATTTATTATGCGCATGCGGAAGCAGTTAAAAATCCCCAGACAATAAAAACAATGAGATAGAAAAGCAGGCCATATTTTTCTCAATGAAAATCACAACCACACTTTTATTTACAGCATAAAAGTCTCACACCTATCTACACCAAGACAGGGTCTACAAAAGGAATGGGATCTCAATCCACATCCGAGTTGTACTCAAGATCCCTCTCTGGATCACCTTCTTCTTCAAAAATCCTTATCATCTTCAGGTTCCTCTTCCTCAGCTCCTTCTCAGGGTCCCGAAATGGTTATTCAATAACCATGAGGCCACGTCTCGCCAGGTTACCCCTAAGACTCGATTAATGTGCCAATACACTACGGGCTGCCTAAACACGTACAGGTCGAGGACTTACCTTGGCCTCGAGACTCCACCCGCAAATCAGTATAAATCATAATAGGCACCCAACTACTCATAACAAATCGAACCAGTCGATTACATGTCATGGAAGACACGTGCATTCTCTAAGCGCACTAGTTCACCAAAGTGATGATCAAATCACCGGCCCACGTGTCTCTCCCAAGATGCCTCACTTAATTCCTTAGGCCTATGTGCATTCTCTAAGGCACTCGTTCACCAAAATGATGCATCAATTCACCGAGCCCACGTGCCCTTTTTACGATGCTTGGGCCACGTGCATTCTCTCAAGCACTCGTTCACCAAAGTGATGCATCAATTCACCGAGTCCACGAGCTCTTTTAGATGCCACTCTCAAGATCTAGTGGGCTTTCTGGTCCCACCCGACCTCTCAAGATCTAGTGGTTTTACGGTCTCACCCGACCCTCTCAAGATTTAGTGGCTTTACGGTCCCACCCGACCTCTCAAGAACGGCCAACGATATTGCACCTCATAATTAAATTCCTCAATTTCATAATATCTTGGCCTAATTTGGTGATATCAAAGATACTCGATAAAATATCATGTGTGGGTACACAATCGGCCTTAGCCAAAATAGAATAGTTTCATTTTCTATAAATCCCACCATTTTCTGTAGTCTACCAAAACATTTTTGGCATTGTCAACCGACGCCCGGTTATTTTTCACTTAATAACCAAAGATTATTCAATTTAGGAATAAATCCTAAAATCACTCATAAATCAATTTAACACAAAATAAAGCTCAATTAAATAAACGGACTGCACCACGATCATCAAGACGCACGTAAATTCCTGGCCACCGGCCATCCTTGAATTTCTGGAAAAATAAACAATTAAATAATTAATTTCGAAAATTAAATAAATAATTACTAAAAATCCAATTTAGGCCCGTAATGCCTGATTGGAAGCCGAGACGAGCCCGGAAAATTACCGAGACTCGTTCAATAAATAATATGGCACGACTACTAGCTAATGACTATTTTTAACCACCTAACATGCATCAATTAGTCTCTAATTTAATTTATCTAAATTAATCTAACCACCTAATTGCATTTAATTAAATCTAACCAACCCCTAAGCATAATTAACAAACTAAGAAAGATTAGTGAGTAAACTCACTTGAAACAAGAAAAGGAGACCGAATCATCGCAACGGCGACACGACGGCGGCCGAAATCGGATTTTCGGTGGCGACACCGGCGCGGGCCAGCGCCTTAGACTGGGCCACAACAAATCTCAGCACTTTAAGATTTGTTCTTGCTTCGAACTGGGCCCACTTCTTGGGCTTGAAACTTGAGCTAACTTGCTTCAAGGGGCCCAAGAACTTAATTGATGGGCTGAAGACTGCAGCAGATGGGCCGGCTTCTTGTGGATTCAGTGGCCCAAAGGAGCTGCTGAAAATAACACTGGTCTGAGTTGCTCTTGAGTGGGCCGAATTGCTGGGCTCTCGAATTTCAATTGGGCTGAATGCTTCGCGGATGGGTTGCTGGCTTCAATCAGTTTGATTGACCGAACGAGCGGCAGAGAGAGAGAGACGACAGCTTCTGCACGCCGCACGTGAAAGTCGCGGTCAACAAAGGTGAGAGACAACGCAGCCGCTTCGGTTTGCTGTTGAGAATGACCGAACATGAAGATGGCAGCTGTTGGTGACGAGAGATCGTGGAGAGGAGAACGGGTGGCTTTGCGGATGCTGCTCGGTCAAAGATGAGCTCACTTGGAGGGAGGGGGCGCCGGTTTGTTGACCGAAGAAGTTGCAGCCTTGGACGTGGCAGCAGGACATCGAGGCCTCATCAAATAGTTGCTCGTGTGGCTTCATTCAATGGAGGCGGTTGCATGGAATGGAGCTGCATGTCAACAATCAATAGAGGAAATCGCAACTTTGACCAAGGCGAGGAAGTTACTGGACAAGTGTCTTCGTAAGGAGGGAACCAAGAACATGGGTTGAGGCAGAATTCTGAGGGAGGGCTGTTTGAAAGGAAAAAGGAAAGAAATCAGAAGACAGCAGCAAGTGGTGGAGGTTCTGTTCGGTCTTCTTCCGTGCGGTTGATCAAAGTGTCGCACGAATTGGGGGAAAATGGTGGAGAAGCAGCTCACGGCAGAATGATGGAGAGGATGAGGGAAAGAAAGGTGGATAGGTACGAGGAGTGAGGGCTCCACTCAGCGCTGATATTTTGCAAAATATCTCCTTAATTCAATCTAGCCATGTATAAATACTTCGCTCCATTAGCCATCAACAATGTCCCATATAACTTCCCAAGTAGTCCATTCTTGCTAGGGTGTGGGGATGTTACGAATTTCTTAGCAAGGTCTTCAATTTCCTCAACAATTTTCCAAATTTGATGTCCCATTTTAATGTAGAAAAAGTCCACATAATTTCTACAATTCCCATTCGTCAAGTAACTCGATTTGCAAATCGAAAATCTCTTCAATTCGGCCAATCTGAATTTCCGTTGATTTTCCGCGGCGTCCGTAACGATTTTCCGTAAAAATCTCGGAATCTCTGAAAAAATCTTCTGAGACCGAGTCGGCACTCCTAGAATTTATTGTGACATGGCCGAAACTTCAATTTCTGAAATCGGACTCGAATTGGCGGTTAATTTCAATTTGACGCGTTTGTAGCGTAACCTAGCCTATCGGGTAACTTTCGGATATTTTTAAGTGCAATTGACTCGTGGTCGATTTTCGTCGAACCACTATGAACCCACTCGACTCATTGGCGACTCTCGGTTGTCGTGAAAATCCCGA
Source organism: Eucalyptus cloeziana (assembly GCA_014182715.1). Taxonomy (NCBI): domain Eukaryota; kingdom Viridiplantae; phylum Streptophyta; class Magnoliopsida; order Myrtales; family Myrtaceae; genus Eucalyptus; species Eucalyptus cloeziana. The sequence goes on from CM024640.1 coordinate 1,254,257, forward strand.
TGATCCAAATACGAACACAGGGTATCAAAACAATAAGAAAATCAATTTAGTGCCGATCGACATGAATTTTCTAATGTAGTGGTGTCACCCACGATTAGCCACACCTCAATATCGATCCGCCTATCTCGATTTCAAATCGATTTTTTAACTCGTGCCGAGATGGCCTCTAAAGATGGACACGGTCGAGAAGCCGATTCCTAGTCGAATTCTCAAGTCTATTGCGCTTAAAATTCCTAATAATTTCCCCGATAATTTAGTTATCTCAAGAATGATCAATTCTGAGAATAGCCCTAAAAACACGTCAATGAAACGCCCGATTCAATCAGAAGAAGACAGAACCGAAAATTCGGGATGTCACAAGAGGGGTTTCTTGATAGCATTGATGAGTTTCAAGACGCACGCGATAGAGGGCACAACATATTATATTACATGATCTGATCAATGTGTCTTTGTTAGAAAGAAGTGCGGTGAAGACACATGTCCGAATGAACAAAGTTCTTCGCAATATGGCCCTTAAAATTTCATCAGGAGTCTCAGACCATAAGATCCTGGCAAGACCATGCGAGGGGCTAGAAGAGCCGCCAAATGAAGAAGAATGGACATCTGCAAGTCGAATATCTTTGATGGATAATGACTTGTGCAGTTTACCGGCAACTTCAAATTGCACAAATCTTTCGACTTTACTCTTGCAAAGAAATAAGAATTTGATGATGATCCCAGAGAGCTTCTTCTTGTCTATGCAAAGACTCCGAGTCTTGGACTTACATGCTACGGCAATAACATCCCTTCCACCTTCTTTGCCTTGCTTGACTCATCTCAGAGCACTCTACTTGAATTCATGCAAGGGCTTAATAGAACTACCTTCAAGCTTAGAGGCACTGGTGCATCTAGAGGTGCTTGACATTCGACGCACCGGAATCATCTCTTTACCTATTGAAGTGGGAAGTTTAAAGCAGATGAGATGTTTGCGCATGTCACTCATCAAATTTTGGTGCCGAAACCCAATGTCCAAGGTGATTTCGAGCATTTCATCATTAGAAGAACTCATGATTGATGTAGACCCAAACACTTTGTGGTCTCGATCAGGTCATGAGGACTATCACGGAGGAGGTTTCTACCTTGACACGGTTGACTTCACTGACATTTTCCTTTCCTAAAGTAGAGTGCCTTGAAATCTTCATCAGATCAAGCCCTCTATGGAAGGACCTGCGATTCACATTTCAGTTTTCGGCTGGTATTTGCAATTCGGTCAAGCATCGTATTCTCGATTATTTTGAATATCAATTGTGCAAGTGCTTGAAGTATGCAAACGATGAAGGCACACATCCTGTGATCTCAGAAGTACTCACTAAGACCGAAGTATTTGAACTGATTGATCATAAGAATATACTGAGCTTATCAGATTTTGGAACTGAAAACTTGAGTAGACTCAGAGCTTGTTCAGTGGAGGGCTGCAAGGACATCATATGCATCATCGACGGTAATGTAGCACCACCTTGTGCAATTGAATGGCTAGAGAGAATGGTCATAAACAATGCCCCAAGTTTGCATTGTATTTGGAAGGGTCCCGTGCCCATGGGAAGCTTAGGCCAAATGATTAGTTTGACCTTGTACAATTGCCCAAGCTCAAGAAGATATTCTCAAATGGATTGATTAAGCAACTATCAAAGCTAAAGCATTTGAGTGTCGAAGAGTGCCACGAAATTGAGGAGATCATCATTGAAACTGAGAATCCTTGCTTGGACCCGAGAACACTTCCAAGTCTTAAAAAGCTAGTACTTCATGATCTTCCGAAATTAAGAAGCATTGCCCCAAATGACATTGATTTGGCCTTCTATAGAGCAATTGGATATAGCTTCATGTCCATCCTTGTTGAAACTTCCTTTTACCGGGATAAATGCTATCAATTTAAGATCTATTCACACTCAGCAATCATGGTGGTCTACATTGGTGTGGCAAGACGACACCATTGAGATAAGATTACGGTCTTTTTGTAGCTTCGCTTAGCCTTTCTCTGTAGCTCTTTGCTTCTTGTTCATGTTGTTTGTTGTGATTGGAATTTTGTATTAAGTCAGGCTTTCCCTCTAATTTCTCTGCATGTACAATCTATTAAAGCTATTGTTGGCGGTATGAGGTGATGAAAATGATAATGAAGACAATTCTAGTTTTGTTTTCCTAAGATCCCTTGTTGAGGCATTGAGCTTCTTTAGCACTACAAACTAGAGTTGGTTCTCATCAGTAAATAGTGAATTAAATGTAATTTCTTCTCAATATCATGCGAGTATGCATTGCAAGTTCGTTCATGGTCCTTTTAATCTCTAATACATTATGTGAAAGTGACCTTCGAACGTTTGATAGGTTTTGCTAATGTCAAAGAAGAATTGTGTAGGGCGTGCATATCATGTGAATTATGTTCATAATAGTTTGCCCGACATCTTATATCTATACTACATACTATATGTGAAGGAAGGGTTTCGAGAGGACACATTCCACTCCCTCCCTTCTATCCTCTTCTTTTTTCTCTTTTCCTATTTTTATTTTGCTAAAAATCTCTTCCATGTCATTCCCTACACCTTTTCTCTTCGTTTTTGTATTTCCATTATACTATATAAATTAAGTTTTGTAGTCTAAAGGCGCCAATTATGTCCTTCCATTCTTTTTGCACTTTATGGGTTAGTGCCTTATTTTATTGAAGTCTACTTACATTCCACGTTTTTATAATTTAATGTATTTTTTTATTATTTCCTCTTTAAAAATTCTTGTTCCTCTTGATTCTCTTTCTCTAATTTTGAAATTACTATCATATTCTACATTGAAATCATACGCTTCAATTTTGCTTCAATTTTGTCTATAAACTTATCGAATTATGATGTATGTTGAAATAATTTTTAAAATTTCATATTAGATCCCAAAAGTTGGATGCTAGTTACACGATTTGGTAACGCAGTTCATCTTTTGCCTCTCACAAACATCATCATTTGGCAATCTCTTTATTTAGAACTTCTTTAGGGATCTAAATTCTTGTATGCGCTTGGCGAAAGTATAATGAACCTTTCCAATAGTTTCTCCATATTTACATCTTGCAAACACACTATAATGTGAATGGCCAGTAATATGAACATTATCAGCTGAATGAAATTGCCGTAAGGTCAAGAATTTGGCCTTTTCCTCCTATTCATTTATAGGGAATGGTCCGACAACATCTGACACGTATTATCTTAGAAGTCGTTTCATTTACACGTAGAGATAGAGAGAGAACGTCCATTCCATTAAAATCTTGTTAGAATTTGCGTTCATCTTAAATGAATGTAGACCCGAGTCGTTGTATAGCATAACAAGGATGAGATAAAGAGATTATGGGAAGAGCAATCAACGTTGAGTTGACCTGGAGTTTTTGCAGACATTGAGTTTACAAAACTCTAATCGAAAGAAATGTATGGCTTTCCATTCCATTTTTCAATTACAATGCACAGCGATAGTATCATTTTCCCGGAACTATTAGATACGCCAGATGCATATCTTTTGGGTCATCAACTGGATGGGTCACTGACTGGCAAACCAGGCCATGCAGTCGGCTATATCTGTGCCGCTGGCTATCACTATTACGAGGCTCCGAAGCATTAGGACTATGTATAGTCACAAAGATCGGCCGTTTCCGCTATTCTTGGAGCCCGGGGATGGCCCTCGGCCTCCAAGTGACGACCTCCACCGCCCGCCTCCTCTCGCTGTTGTCCTTCATGGGGATCCCTAGATCGGGCTTTTCGTTGGGGAAGAGCTCGTCCCGTGTCTCGACTCCCGGGAGCCCGATCTGCCCTGTCCACAATGGTTCGGACATGATTCCTCTTCCTTGTGAAAACAATCGGGCGAACTATATGTCGTCGAGATGGTTCTTTAGTTTAACAAGGAATGTCACGCCCCGACCCTCGGTCACGTGACCATCCTTCAGCTTTGGTCGATTTAGAAATGCGATATCCCAGGACTACATATCGCCGACCCTTTTCTTTTTAATGCACAAGCGGAAGCAGCTTATAAAAATCCCCGACAATAAAGCAAAGGGGATATACAAGTAGGACTAGAAATATGAACCAGAAAACTAATACCCTTAAGAACGTATACAAGCCCGATAAAAACATGGTCTACAAACAATTGGGAGAGTTCAAGTCCACGTCCTTCTCTTCATCATTCTCCACACTCCCACTGAAGCCTTCAGCAGACTGCCCCGGACTTCCGAGATCTTCAAAATCCAAGTCTACAGAATCTAGGGACCTGAAATGGTTATTCAATAACCAATGAGACTACGTCTCACAAGTTCTACCCCTAAGACCCGATTAGTAAACCAATACACCCTAGGGCTGCCTATGCACAACACAAGTCAGAGGGCTTACCTTGGCCTTAGTTTCCACCTGCATATTAGCACAGATCAAATATACACCCAAACAATCACAGCACTGATCGAACATCGATCAAACCGACCTAGTCGATTTCATACCAACAAGACCTCTCACGGTCATTCCATTCAATCAATCGAGACTCAAATAATGATCAATCACATCAAATCACACCCAGTTCGAATCATAAATCAATCGACTTAGTCGATTACATGTCGTCGAAATCATCACACGATCATTCGACTATTCATTCTCAACTCTCAATCATGGCCTTACAGGCAAGTCTATATGTAGTGGCATCACGGCCCCACTCGGCAATGTTATATGTAGTGGCATCACGGCCCCACTCGGCAATATTATATGTAGTGGCATCACGGTCCCACTCAACACAATTAGTATCAGTGGCATTACGGCCCCACTGGGCGCGACCTTTATCAGGTGGCGAATTACGGCCCCACTGGGCGCGACCTTTATCAGGTGGCAAATTACGGCCCCACTGGGCGTGACCTTTAAAAGGTGTCAATTTACAAAGAATACAGGTTCAGTCGGCTTAGCCACTACTGCGACCGGGTCTATCAACCAGCACACGACAAATCATTATTGACTTCCGGATATTCCACACACTTTACAACCCAACAAAACATAAGAATGCTCAATAAACACACTTGGCCATTATCCAATCAATAACTCAATCTCAATCAATTCCAAGCAATTTAGGATAAATCCCTAAAATATCACAATTTATTTAATTCCATGTAACGTAGAGCTCAATTAAATAAACGGACCACACCACGACAATCAGCACGAAATTCCGGTCACCGGCCATCCCGGTTGAATTTCCGGAAAAATAAATAATTAAATAATTAATTTCGAAAATTAAATAAATAAATACAATAAATTCAATTCAGCACAATATAAAGCTCAATTAAATAAACGGATCGCACCACAATCATCAACATAATATTCCGGTCGCTTGGCCATCACAAATTGAATTTTCGGAAAATAAATAAATAATTAATTTAATTCCGAAAATTAATATTTAAATGCCAAAAATTCCACTTAGGCCCGAATTGCTAAATTAACACCCAATAAGGGCCGGGAAAAATCTCAAGAAGCATCCAATAAATACTATAGGCATTTCTTTAGTTAATTACACAAGTCATCCAACTAATATGCAATGAAATTAACTAATAAACCCTAATCCACTCTAATCCAACAACCTAATTACACTTAACTAACACTAATCAACCTTTAAATGTAATTAGCGAACTAAGAAGGCATTAGAGGATAAAACTCACCCAAAACGACGGTAACGACGCGAGGATCGACTTTCCTCAAAGCGGGCCGAGCATCCGGCTCGGGAAGGCGGCCAAAACGGGCCACGAAGTCGCGCCATACCCATTTTTCTCGCTCTCTGTGCGTTGCTGGTTCAGGCCGAAATAGGGGCTGAGAGGGCGAGGCAAGGCCGGCGGAGGGCAAGGGGGCTCCGGTGGGTCGAGGTGGCGGCGCACGGTGGCCGGAGGTGGCCGAACCGTGGCCTGTGCCGGGCCAAACGGAGCTGGAAAGAGCTCTAAATGAAGCAAGCTCGGGGAGAAGGAGGCCGAGGCGCACGGGGTGAGGGCGGCGACGGTGCTCCGGCGCGACGGCGGTGGCGGCTCCGATCCGAGTGACGATGGCCGCCGCTTCTGCTTCGTTGGTCTTCGGCTTCCATGGAGTTTTCGAAGAAGAAGATGGGGGGTGTTCGGTCGACGGGGGAAGAAGAGAAGAGGGGAGGAAGAAGAAATCAATTTTCTTCTTTTCCTCTCACACACTCTCTCTCTTAGGTCATCACACTTGGCCCACCTTGACCTCATATGAGGTCATCTTCCACTCACCATTTCTTGACAATTATACCCCTTCTAGAAGCATTTAGGTAGGCCAAAGAGTGGAGGTATGTGTGGCATACGAATTTTGCTAGGTATTTCCTTCCAATTGAACCTTAATTCCACTTGAATTAAATCAAATTGACCCACACTAATTCATTCAACACCTCAACAACCAAATTGATGTTTTTCCTTACCAATATAGCCCAATTTATCTAATCGAAATCAGAACCCAAAAATCAGGATGTCACAAGGAAAGCAAAGAGATTTGTCATACATCTTACTTCCAAGGGAAGTCCATCGTCCTCTCTCGGCTCTTTATCTCTTCGTTTTTTCTTGACTTCGGCAACAATCGCTTATGAGGTTTGAAGTTAGTTTTCTTCTCTTGGAGTTGCTAATTTATACCTGCTCACTTTATTAGTATGAAGACCTACTAAGTGATGATTGTTGACTTATGGATGCTGCCCACCATCCTACTAACTTTTCATGCTGGAAAAATAATTATTTATCTATTCGTGAGTTACATTCTGATCCAACCTTTCTAATAAATTCTACTAAAAGTAGACTTTTGGACATATAATCTAATGAGAGGAGACTTTCTTTTTACCAAATAAAAGTTTAAAATTTTTATTAAGTAGCAAAAGAGACTTTATTGAACTTTAATGAGGTGGATCTTTCTTCTACAAATAAAAAAAGTGACATGTGCACCACTAGTCCTAAAACTTGTTGCAAAAGTGCAATTTAGTCCTAAAACTTTTAATAAATCCAATCGAGTTCTAAAATTTATCAAATTGGTACAATCGAGTTCTTCTGTTAACACCATCAATTTGTCTAATAGAAACGCTAACGTGGCATTTTTGAATTCATTTCTCTCTCTTATGTGGCATTTTATTAAATTTTTCCTTTAAATTTTATTCAAATAATATTTACAAACTTAAAAAAGCTAAAATTATTTTTAGAAAAAACAAACTAGAAAATGAAGAACAAAAAGAGGCAAGGGCTGCCACCACTACCTATCGCCTGCCCAATGAAGGCCTCATCGGCCCTAGGCGAGGACCCACATTGTTTAGGTTTGGGCATGCCGCCCTGGCCTCATCATTCTAGCAAAAAGGCTCAGTGTCTAGAACCGACTCGTCTAACCAATACCCCTAGTTCTAGACACCATGTGAAGAGCGAAGGTTGTAGTGAAATAGCAAAATTGCCGATGCTGATGCTGTAGGAGCTTTGTAAGGGGCTTGACAAGTTCGTTGTTGGGGAATAAATAGCAAAAATGCTCCGCTGTTGTGTTTATGTTCAGGGATTTTCATTTGTCATTCATTTACTTGGGAGGGATTTTGTGTAGAATTTGCATATGCTTTTGCCTCTTTGATCATCTCTAATTTTTTGGTGAAGAATTGCGTATGAACAAAACTAGATAATATGTGGTATTTGCATTTTAGATATAGGACATGTTGGGGTAAACAAGTCAAAGTAGATCAGGTTAGATTGAAAGGATTCGATTTACATGAACTCATTTTCATGCAAGGCAAATTTAATAGTTTGTATCAAACCCGTACCCCACTCATACATTCATATTATCAACCTATGAAAATTCATATCCATCCACTTGGCCCACTTTAAGCTCTTATGTAAATGTGATATTTAGATAAAATTTTGTATCAAATTAAAAAAGTAAAATAACAAAATAAGAAGATGCACATAAATAAATAAATATAAAAATCCTAGAAAGAACTATAACAGTGTGCATGTGTTGTAACAAAACATTTTTTTTGGATGCATGCTTTACTCAACAAACTAAAAATTCAATCATTTCCCAATTATTTGCGTTAAATTCCATGGCCTACTTATCCTTTTTCAGCACATATTGCATAGTGACAACTAGCTGGTGGAGTGAAATAACGTCTCTCTCAATTTCACCTTACAGTTCCACACTTAGAATCCATCGCGAAGCTCTCTCCCTCTCTCTCAGCTCACAAGCTCATAGAATTCCACCCAAGAAAAATATATTGTATTTCAATTAAACATAAAAACGAACACTTTGTGTGCAAATTTAGATAGCCAATATATGTTCAAGAAGAAAAATGAACAGCTCGCAGTCTCGTCGTCGACAAGCTAGTAGGCCCCCACAATCTCCATGGAAAATGGAATTAGTGACTCACTAAAAAGACAAACTATCATCATAATCAACAAACACTCAAACGATAATGAAAAATGGAATTAGTGACTCACTAAAAAAAAAATTACTAATTCATCAAACACCCAAAGCAAAAGCTAATATCCTCACATAAAACACAGGTCCAATGCAATGTACAAATTTCATCACGTGCCCACTATCAGCATGGACGATGCCACACCGGCCCCCGCAAAATGATGTCCACGGCGGCAGCGCTACAACTAAAAATTGTCAACGGAAGAAATCAATAGATCGAAACGCTTTCGGGCATGAAAGCACATGACAAGCACACACGCAAAAGTGAAACTCATAACCCTAGAAATGCAGGAACGAATAGAGTACCTCGGATTGTGGGGAGGCCAAAGTGAGAGAGTGGATGGAGATGTGGCAAAGGCAGCAATCGAGGGAGTGCGGAGAAAAGAAACCTGGGCGATGTCGTGGGAAAAAAAGTTTTTTTTTTTTATTTTTTTTTTTATTTTTGGCAACACACTAGTAATTTTCAAAATTATGTGAGTATCGTTATTCTTTCTCAGTTGAAAAACGTCTTTGTTGACGTTCGACTGATATTAGAATTTATAAGATAATGCACATCCTCTTGTATTATGCAAAATGATTGTAGTATAAAAGCATTGTCGATTGTGTGTTTTCAAGGCAATTATTTGGTTGGGAAATATCAAGTGAATTGCATATAGTCGGATTTGATCAAGTCCAACTGTATGAATAGACTGATTGGAAAATACAAAAGGAAAATGTATTATTACATATAAAAAAAAAAGCGAGAATATCTTTGATTGTTGTAAAATATTGCGTGGCGAATAACTAATAGAAAGAATAGAGAGATTGAGTAGAGAAAATGGGACACCAGAGATAGTAGAGAAAGCAAGAGAAGAGGGTGTAACTGTTTATTCTGATGGATGTTGTGATAGTTGTGATTGTACATCAAAACTAAACTCCTATTTATAGGAGAACAAGAATGTACTTAACATTAATATCAATGTATCGAATGATACATGTACTGGATAAGGGAGATGAACGTTCATTGTATAGGGAGATGTACTTAGAAAGTATGATACAAATGTACCATAATAAGTACATTAGATAAGATGAATATAATGAATATTCATTCATGTATTTCATTGATTTATGTATTTTATAACACTCCCCCTTGAATATTCATTGTATTCATTATGATTGTGCATCAAATGATACTGCCTCATTAAAAACCTTAAGTCGGAAAAACCCAGTGGGACAAAAATCGGACAAAAGGGAAAAAGAGTGCAGAGCACAAATGTTATGATCTCTCCCTTTTATGGATGTATTACTTGCCTCGTTAAAAACTTTTAGCCGGAAAAACCCTGTGGGAAAAAACCGGACAAAAAGAAAAAAGAGTGCAATGTATATATAGCCAATGTCCGATGATCAATTTTGCATCTTGTGAACTCGTCGCATATCAATGTTGTAATGCATAGTTCATAATATCTCCCCCTCAATTGAGCCATATAGCCACTTCTGGGGCTAATCAATATTGCATCTTATGAACTTGCAGTATATCAATGTTGCAATGCATAGTTCATAATATCTCCCCCTCAATTGAGCCATATAGCCACTTCTGGGGCTGATCAATCTTGCATCTTATGAACTCGCCGCATACCAATGCCATATACTAATTTCTCAAAAGTTGATGTTGGCAATGATTTGGTAAAAAGATCTGCAAGATTATTTATGGATCGAATCTGTTTAACATCAATTTGTCGACTTTCATTGGAGTTCATGAGTATAGAAAAACTTCGGCGAGATATGCTTGTTCCTATCACCTTTGATATATCCTCCCCTGACTTGTGCAACACAAGCAGCATTATCTTCATAAATTATAGTGGGAGAATTTGTAACCGGTATTAAACAACAAGAATTATGAATATGCGTTATAACGGATCTTAACCAAACACACTCTCTTCCAGCTTCATATAAAGCAATAATCTCAGAGTGGTTAGAAGATGTAGCTACTAGCGATTGCTTAGTAGAACGCCAAGAAATAGCGGTGCTGTTATAACAAAATAAATACCTGGTTTGAGAGCGAGCCTTATGTGGATCGGATCTATATCCAACATCAGCATATCTAACTAAACCAGAGTTAGTGGAATCTTTGGAATAATATAATCCCAAATCTATGGTTCCTCGGAGATAACGGAAAATCTGTTTAATTCCATTCCAATGTCTCCGAGTTGGCTCGTAACTAAATCGTGCCAATAAATTTACCGCAAAAGCGATATCTGGTCTCGTACATTGTGCCAAGTACATCAAAGCCCCAATTGCATTGAGATATGGTACTTCAGGACCAAGTATCTCTTCATTTGATTTTCTAGGACGAAATGGGTCCTTTTGGGAATCTAGAGACCTTACAACCATCGGGGTGCTCAATGGGTGAGCTTTGTCCACGTTGAAGCGTTTAAGCAATCTTTCAATGTATGCTGATTGATGGACGATTATTCCATTTGCTTTATGCTCAAGCTCTAGACCAAGACAAAGTTTGGTTTTACCCAAATCTTTAACTTCAAACTCCCTTTTCAAATATTCAGCAGTTTCAGCTAACTCTTCTGGAGTTCCAATTAAATTTATATCGTCGACATAAACTGCTACAATAGCAAATCCGGTTTTTGATTTCTTAATAAACACGCATGGGCAGATAGGATCATTCTTGTACCTTTCCTTAATTAGGTACTCACTTAGGCGTTGATACCACATGCGACCGGATTGCTTTAACCCGTACAAGGATCTTTGCAATTTTATTGAGAATAAATTGCGGGAAGTGCATGCTTCAGCATTTTGAATCCTCGGGAATTTTCATATAAATATCGAATCTAATGAGCCATATAAATATGCCGTCACAATGTCCATAAGACGCATTTATAATCTTTCAAAGATTGCTAGGCTAATGAGAAAACGAAATGTAATCATATCCATCACAGGTGAATATGTCTCATTATAATCAATCACAGGTCTCTGTGAGAATCTTTGGGCAACGAGTTGGGCTTTATACCTGACAACCTCGTTTTTCTCATTTCGTTTTTAGGATAAATACCCATTTATATCCAACGAGCTTTACATTATCGAGGATACGAGTTACAGGTCCAAAAACCTCTCGTTTAGTTAGGGAAGCTAATTCAGCCTTAATTGCTTCCTCCCACTTAGGCCAATCTTGCATTTGACGACATTCAATAATAGATTGTGGCTCACAATCATCATCCATAATTTTATGGGCAACTGAGAATGCAAAAGCATCATCAATGATGATTTCATTTCGATCCCAAATTTCATTATAATATGTAATGGAATTCTCAGTATTCCCGAGATTGGTGTTCCTTTCATGGGTTTGCGCCTTTTCAAGGGCAATATCTTTTCAGGAGCAAGCATAACGCCAAGCTCTTCTAGAGCGGATTCTTGATTCTTTCCTCTTCGTTTTCGAGGAGCAGTATCTTTCGATCCTATCGGTCTACCACACTTCAAGTGCGGGGGATTTTGATCCATTTTAGCCTGTCCTTCGGGAACAGCTATTCTAGCTAGAGCATTTGCAGCTAGAATATGATAATAATGCAAAAAAACCTGCAAATGTGTCATTGCGTGTAAATAATAGGCAAACATGGGACCATCTACAGGATGCGTCCACTAGTACCATAAAATATCGAAATGATTCATTTAGTGGTTGTATTGGTCCACAAATATCACCCTGAATTCTTTGTAAGAATAAAGGGGATTCAAGATTAACCTTTGTTATAGAAGGTTTGATAATGAGCTTTCCTTGTGAGCAAGCCTCACAATTATAATCTTTGGACAACAATACCTTTATATCATTTAAAGGGTGCCCTTTTGTATTTTGAATTATCCTACGCATCATTGAAGCGCCAGGATGACCAAGGCAATCATGCCACAGTCCAAATTGATCAGGGCTTACCAATCTTCAGGATGTGGTGGCGTAGGTTTCAACAGCCTTAATCATGACACAATACAAACCCATAGAAGAAGCTTCTAGCTTCTCATGGATGGTCTTCAGGCCCATCTTATAAGAGGAAATGCCAATGTATTCCTTATCTTGCTCATAAATAGTCTCAATATGGTACCCATTACGGCGTACATCTTTGAAACTGAGCAGATTCCATTTGGATCTAATGCTTAGAAACGCATTTTCAATATGCAGGATGGTGCCATTTGGCAAAATAATTGTGGCATTTCCAAAACCATCAATAATCGGAATAAGACCAAATATTGTATGGATTTGTGCCTTACGCAATGTCATACTCGAGAAAAAGTATCTACTACGAAATATAGTATGCATTGTTGTACTATCAAGCAAACAAACATCTCCATTTTTCTCGGTATTTTCCATTTGCATTTATGTTGACAACTTCAGGTGTCAAGTATCATAAAATTTGAAGTTTGAATCATCATCCACCAATCTAATGCCTCATCAAAGTAATCGAGGTCCTCAAAGAAATCGAGACATCCAATGATGCATTTGCTACTTCAGGAGCAAGAGGAGTCCCACCAATGGAAATATTATTGGTCTCAATAATGGTTATGACAATAGGATTGATTTTAATGGCATGAGATTCACCACGCTTGCCCGTATTATTTGAAGATGCCTGATATAGGTCAACAAAGTGCCTTGGCGTACGACAGGTACGTGACCAATGCCTAGTCATGCCACAAAGCGATGACAAATACTTTCATTAATCACCTTCTTTGGCTTCTTTTCTTTGCCATGATTCAGGCCAAAGTTTGATTTCATAGGGCAGTTAATTTTCCTGCCATTCCTTCTAGGATTATGTTCTTACATGCACTTATAGCCCTTAAAATGGCCAGTATTTTTCTCAAAGTTAGCATGTGCTTCGGCAATGCTTTTGAGCCAAAGCAGTCTAAGATCATGATTTTTGAGCAGCAATTTATTAGTTTGCTCAGCAGTGAGAAGCACATAAATTAATTCATAATATGTGGCAAACTAACGTTGCCAATATTGCTATTGCAATACAATATTCGAAGCATAGAAAGTGGAGAAAGTTTTCTCTAATAATTCTGCATCAGCGAGTTTGATACCGCGTTACTCAAGCCGAGAAATAAAGCAGAATTATAGTCAGACATTGATTTAAATCTTGCAGTCTGAGATTTTGCCAATCATATTGTGCTTGAGGAAGGATAAAAATCTTGGTATGATCATACCTATCCTTCAACCTCCTCCACAGGATTTGAGGGTCTCAAACGGATAAATATTGAGTCTACAGGCTCTCATGCAAATGACAGTGAATAAAAATCAGCGCATTTGCTTTATCCTTTTCATTTGAGGTTCTATCCTCTATAATTGCATTAGCGAGACCTTGCCCTTGGAGGTGCATTTCCATGTCAAGGCACCAAGATAAATAATTCTTTCCACTCACTTTCAGGATGTGGAATTTGGGCTTTTCAATATTTGCCATAATCCTTGCAAAAGTAAATCCTTAAATTAATTAGAAGGATTTCTAAATATCCATCGCCACTTCAGAGCAAAAGGATATTTTTAGATTTGAAATTTGGCTTCGGGCCAAGAAAAATAAAGATGAAGAATTGATAGAAGAAGATGACGTATAGGATGATTAATAAAATGAATACCCACATTGCAAAAATTACTTACTCACGATAGATCTTCGTGCTTGCAAAAAATACTTACTCAGTCGGTAGATTTTCGTGCTTGCAGAAATTACTTACTCAGTTGGTAGATTCTCGTGCTTGCAAAAATACTTACTCAGTCGGTAGATCCTCGTGCTGATAACGTGTTGTAAAATATTGCGTGGCGAATAACTAATAGGGAGAATAGAGAGATTGAGTAGAGAAAATGGGACACCAGAGATAGTAGAGAAAGCAAGAGAAGAGTGTGTGACTGTTTATTCTGATGGATGTTGTGATAGTTGTGATTGTACATCAAAACTAAACTCCTATTTATATGAGAACAATAATGTACTTAACATTAATATCAATGTATCGAATGATACATGTACTGGATAAGGGAGATGAACGTTCATTGTATAGGAAGATGTACTTAGAAAGTATGATACAAATGTACCATAATAAGTACTTAGATAAGATGAATATAATGAATATTCATTCATGTATTTCATTGATTCATGTATTTAAAGAAAAAGAGAAAGTGGAGGAGAAAAAAGAAATAGAAATTTTAGAAAAGAATATACTTTATATTTATTTATAGGAAAAATAAAACCAAAAAAAAAAAAAAGAGAAAAGAATATCTCGGAAAAATAGAATAATATGGGAAAAACAAAACTCAAAGAAAAAGCTTGGAGGCGCCCCAGCACCAGCATTCCAACCTCTGTCCTAGGAGTGGTTAACGGGGCCGCACTCACTTGGGCCGGGCCCACAGCCCATGACAAACTTTTTTAGGTTGGGCCGCATAGGCCCAAACAAAAATACGATAAAAAAAAATGGCCTACATTAAATGCTCAAATACCGGTTTCAACAATAAATACTGGCCCAAAAGAATTTCCAACAATTTATCGTGACTGAAATCTCAACAAGAAGAACCGTGTTTTTTTACACAGCAAACAAATTAGCAATTCAAATGAACGAGCGCCCCAGTGACGTGAGAAATAAAAATACAACGAGATGATTATTGAGAACAAGAACATGTGCCAAAGACATGCCACAACGTGAAAAATTTGAGACAGAATAAATTTTACAGGAAAAGGTACATCAAATAGGCACCATCAAAGGTAATCATTATCATTAAAATGCTGTAGAGGAGAGATAAGGCATCAATGCGCAAGCATACTTCCCATTTTTAGGCTTCACCTGACCACTCTTCAAAGGGTGCCTTTATAAACGCAACATTACTCAGATTATATTTTACTCCATCGACAATTCAGTAATCAGGAGCGAATGTTCAGATGGAAGTCGAGACTCCGACATAAAAAAGGAGAAGAGGAGAAAAGGAAACATATGGGGTTGAACAACGGCTATTTATAGGCGCATTATCCCAGTTTACCACTGGCTTCCAGAGATTGGTGGTGTGGTGGCATGGATATGCGTTGGTCCGCCCGGAATTGAAAGACTTGCATTCCTAGAATTCACCATGGTTTGAGTTTGGACGTCATTTCACGGCCAGCGCCTCCCTAGTCTTGTTCTGAATATTTGATGTTCCTGCCTTGCATGGAAGATCTTGGATAGTCTTCAAAACTTCTACAACTTCACTCATCCGGGGACGAGCTTTTGGATCTTCGCTAACGCAGCGAGCAGCCAACTTGAAAGCAATCTGGACACCTTTTTTCGAGAACTCTTCAAGCCTTGGATTCATCAATTTGTACAATTCTTTTTTCCTTCCTAGATGTGGCCGAACGTATTCAACAAGGTTAATTTCACCGGAAGGTCGACCTTGGTCTATGACTCTCAGTCCAGTCATAATTTCCAAAAGAACCACACCAAATCCATAGACATCGCACTTTGTTGTGACGCGCCCTGCAACAGTATATATGCACTCACTAAACAGGAGTATATAAAATATGTACCAAATGGTCCTAAATAGCATCGGCAATTCCAAAGCACAATAATGTATCTCTTGTTATCATAATAAACTTCATTCAAGACTTCGGTAAGGCAGTAATTTATCGCATGATAGACATGGACCTCCCTAATTGATCTGTAAATTGGCATAATGCTTGTTCTTAGAAATTGTGAAGTCATGATAATCTCAATTTACAATAACATAGTGAATACTTCTTTATGCATTGCCCACACTAAAATTATAATGAAGTATGTAGATCAAGGAAAAAAAGAGAAGATAAAAGTTTCAACTCGTAATCTCAACTACATTTTAATGGCCTCAAAGTTAAAGTTTTCTTCTCGTAAATGACAAATAGGATAGTATAATGAGAAAACACATAAATCATAATGGGTGCGTTTGGTTGGACTTTTGAGGAAAGTTTTTGGGAAAATGCAAAGGAATTTAAGTTAAAGGGGTTTTTCAAAATGCAAATTGTGTTTGTTAAATTGTAATCTGAAAGTTTATTGTGAAATACATTTGAGCAAAATAGCATTTGCAGAGATTATATTTACGAAAGACTTTTATAATTAAAAAAAAAAATCCATTAATAGAGAAATAAAAAAGCTGGCCGACGAGGGCAGGCGATCGCTAACGATCGAAATCTGTCGCCAACGGCCGACCTATGAGGTTGCAAGACTCTAGGTAGCCTCCAGAGATCACCAGCTAAGGCTGCCTGGGGTCGAGCGACCCCCGACGAGGGCGTGACCAAGCGGCCGCGACCTTCGCATGACCCGGATCCGGGTCGCCGAAGGTCGCGCGACCTTGCCATGTGGGTTGCGCGACCCGCAACCCAGTGACCCAAATATGCGTATCACCCAGCAAGGTAGCACGACCTCCAGCGACCTAGATCTAGGTCGCAGCGAGGTCGCGTTGGGTCACTAGAGTTGGGTCGCGCAACCTCAGGGGACCCTTCATGGAGGTAGCGCGACAAATCTGGGTCGCCGCAACTGTCGCTGGGGGTCGCTCGATCGCCTGCCCTTCGTCGGCAACCACTCACAACAAGCCAGTCCTATTCAACAGAGAAGAAGAAGATGAACAATAGCTCAGCATGCCCAAAAGGCAAACGCTCAAGGCACCCCGTTCAGATGCCTTGGGCTTTTAGCCTTTGGAAGGCTTCCAATTGAGAAATGAGGTTAAAAAAAAATTTGCCAAACACTTTATTCGACCTAAAAGACTTTAGACGCCCTAGGGGCTTTGGGAAAGCCATTCCCAAATGCACCCGGACCTAAAGCACGTAAAACAAAGAAACATATGATACCTAGTTTA
Organism: Eucalyptus cloeziana; assembly: GCA_014182715.1. NCBI lineage: Eukaryota > Viridiplantae > Streptophyta > Magnoliopsida > Myrtales > Myrtaceae > Eucalyptus > Eucalyptus cloeziana. The sequence goes on from CM024640.1 coordinate 1,271,525, forward strand.
GGTCTAAGTTTTTTAGTAATAATATAGCGCGTAGGACAGACAACTACCACATTTAGTGGAAATTAATTGGCTATTGGAAAAAACATAGATACTACATTCAGAACTGAGAACCCTTTGGACACGTAGCGTTGAAGCACATAAAAACACACAAAGAAAGAGCTTTGATTAAGAATCAGTGTTTGGGTAAAAACTGGTTGTGCATCCTATTAAAAATTACAACAACCGATGGGATTAATCCAGTATTCGAAGGGTGTAGTGGATATTCGGTCGTTAATTGAATAAAATAATATCAACCAAAGACGAAAAAGAATAATACTAAACAAAGTATAACAAAAACAAAAAATTCACTTGCCAGCAACGCGAAATGTCCCGGAAGTTCAACCACGATATATGCAAGATAATCCATTCAATGATTGATTATGTGGTGGACTGGAAGGTAAGGGAATAACATCATTTGGGAGACTACATGCAGAACTCAAACAGAAAGAATGTGACTTTTTAGCATGATGTGCAAGAACTACAGCTGATTGTACCATTACTGCAAATTGTGACCATGTATGAGGACAGACCAGAGATAGGATGCACATAGTGAAAAGTAGGTTTATCAGTGTATAACCATCCCTCTAATTTTCCAGTCTTTCATCACGATTGATATCTACCTTATTCAATTCAGTTCCTAATCATAACGGTGCACATGTTGTGCATGAGGTGTGTAGATTGGTGCTGTTCACTTGTTTTGACATGTAAAAAACATTGCTCAACCACTTTTGTGCAGATAACTTGGACAATTCTCGTCCTCAAATTGCTTGTACTAGCATATACATACCAGTCGCTATGTATTCTGGGGCAGCATAGCCATATGTTCCGATGACACAGGTGACGTCAGAGTCATCTCCCTTGGGAACAATTTTTGCAAGTCCTAAACCAGAAAGCTTGGCATTGAAGTCCTAAAAAAGACAAGTTACGAAAAAGTCAAACAACATGATTAAAAAGGAAAAAGGAATGTCACGCAATTTTTGCTACATACGGCATCTAATAGGATCACGGAAGTTCTAATATCACGAAATATCACTTGCAGTTCTGCTTCCTCATGAAGAAAAGCAAGACCCTTGGCAGCACCCAGCGCTATTTTCATCCTGGTAGACCAAGGGAGAGGCAGAGTCCCTGCTACACAGCCCACAAAAGAACACAAGAATTAACTAATAAAATACTTGTCGTCACACATAAATCAATATTCCCTTTCTGAAGCCACCATTGTCAATGATAGTGTGGTTAAAACTGACACCAACTTCTGAAAGTTAACTGCGAAGAATTAGTAGGCAAGGCAAGAAAATAGTAGAAACCACAGCAGGATTTCCTTTCTTTTCTTGTAGAAATAAAATTTTACGCTTATGCAAGGGAAAGCTCAGCGAAACCTGCTGAAACAAATCATTATTCCCTACTATTTAAAAAATTTAGTATCTTTCAAGAGTCCTTCCATTGCCAAGCATGTACCTCCATTAAATATCATTACCAGCATACTTACAAGCTTGTACTAAGTTTCATTCTCAATATGGTATAACTGTGGTGTTCTTGCACATAAATGACCAATTTAAAGAGAATTGAGTCCAGGATTCTCTGAGATGTAGTACGGAGAGACAAAGGTGATAAACCAATACTAAGATCATCACATGGACGAAGCTGCTAAAAAGTGACATTTCATGACCAGTTCTGATCTCCCAACATTTCTTTCCTTCCTTTTCCTGGCTTCGAACAAATAATGTCCTCTGAGTATGATAACAGTGAAAGTCTCTGATACTGCATCCTTTGGTTCTCAGTGGCACCAACAACGAACAATCAATTTACATAAAAACATTTCAGGTAGAAGAACATTCAACAGAGGCTGAGCGTTGTGGACATGACAATTTGTATGCAAATTGTTTAGGAAAATATGGTTCCGAACCCTACCATCTTTCGGAAAGATGTCAATTATAAGGACAAGTAAGATTCTTTCTCCTTAACATTATTATCCACATGCTAGTAGCAATCATATAGTTTTCATGGGAGACATGACTTCCATATCCAGCTAAAGGTGGATTGTTTTACAGTGAGTACTTTTTTTTTTTTTTTGGGGTCGAAACTGTGAGTACTTAATATAGTATGAACATAATGCTAGACATGTCATTAAGAGCACCAAGCACATCATAAAGGAAAACTGTGCATACTTTTAAAGAGGTGATTGTTCAAGCTCCCTCGTTGCATGTACTCATATATTAGCAGCCTTTCGTCGCCTTCCACGCAACATCCGATTAACTTCACAAAATTTGGATGTACTAGATGACCAAGAATAGTCACTTCCGTCTGCCATATGGAAAGTGCAACACATCAAAAGTCATACCAACAGTCAAACATGCATTAATCCAGACATACAAGATCATTGGATGATATATTACCAGCCATTCTTTGTGACCCCTAAACCCCTGGTGATCCAGAACCTTAACAGCAACAGTCAGCCCAGTGCCAGGCCTCGCAGGAGCAGTCCCATTTTCTTCAATCCAACCCATAAAGACACGGCCAAAACAGCCTTCACCGAGCAGACCCTCAGGACTAAACTTTCTTGTAGCTAACTTAAGATCATTTAATGAAAATTTCCATAGCTGAGGAGAGATTATATTTTCCCCAATTGGGCTATAGCCTGAGTTGATAAAGTGTGTTACAATTGCACAACAAATCCAACAAAAGAGTTACATAAACTAGGCATAATGGCACATTCAGAGAGCAAACGACTCCGACTTGACAAGTTTCAGTGGGGCCAAAGCATGAGTCATCAAAGCCCAAAACCAGAACTAGACTATAAATCCACAGTAACAAGTTAGATATAATGTTAAAATATCCCCCTTTGCATCTTTTGGGGTTTAATATGGTCCTATGGTCTGCGTCCAGTTAATAACTAAAAAATTTCAGACTGGATTTTTAATTTGGTACTAGAGCCAACTCTCAATTTTTTGCGCCCTAAATAATATTTCTTTAGAGCGATTTCTCTGTCTTATTCCTAAAGTGCATTCGTCATGTGGTTTTATTCGGGTTTGCTCAAGAGAGGGGGATATTAAAGTATTGAACATCACTTGTTTACAGAACTCATAACAACCATTGTTTTAAGTAGCAGTTGATTGCAGTCGACAGGAATAAAATTCACACCGATGCTTGTTTGCTATCAGCCCTATTGTGGTGATAACACGTCCAAGAGGCCGATATGCCCGCATCTGTAATTATTGGAATGCAACCAAAAGTAATACAATTTGAAATTTTGACAATGATCTTGTATACATGTAGTCTCCCTCACCCTAATAGCTTAAGCCTTCAGTTGGACTTTGCAACATAAACCGAACATTAACTTCAAGTTTATTCCTTGACCAGACCCCAAAAAAAAAAAAGTATGTTCCTTTCCTTTTTCCCATGTAGTACCTCCAACAAACACAAGCAGAATATCACGAAGTAAGATCTTCATACCACCAGAAAAAATTATAGTATTTCTACAGAATGTCAAACAGGAATTCCAATAACCTATCCACAGTTGACATCGATAATAACTCCCTAAGCACTCTAATGAAGAAATTCTCCCACCAATGGTAACTAAGCCAGCTATTGTTAAGTCACTCTACAAGCTTGGAGCACGCTTACAGTGGCAAAAATAAAATAGCAATCCAAATCAGTGCACACTTATGCTGTGCTAACGTTTGCTTTCATACACCTAAATATAATATGCATCAGAAGAAGTCACAGTTCTGAAGATAACATTAGAACGACCAGAATTTTGAGCAGTTAACGGTCACTGCCTCATTCATAAACATTGCAAGGGTAATAGATCAGAGTTCATTTTGAGCAGTTAACAGAATTTTTGAGCAGTTAACGATGTGAAAGAAGATTAGAGTTCATTCAATTAAGTGTCGACTTTCCAATTTTCTCTTCATTAAAGCTGGGCCTGCAGCTTTTAATCTGTTCGATCAAATGAATAAAATGAAAGTGAAAGAAAAAAACATGCATCCTTTCGACAGAACAATGCTCCCTGCTGATTATTATCCTTACCTTTAGTCCCCGTCGTCAGAAAATTGCAACAGATTCCATCGGTTGAAGGACTCTTGAGATTCGGACAATCAGAAATGCTCATTCGTTCCAAGTTTGGTGCAATGCATAAGCCATTGAAAATGCTAATGAGTTCAGGCAATGAGAACAGGGATATCCTTTTCAAGTTGGGGACGAAGTGAACACTCTCGTTAATAGAAGTATCTTCACACGTCACTAAACTTGAGACAAGGGGGCAGTCTTCGACTTTGAGCTCTTCTAAGCTATCAAGGTTTTCCAGTAGGCCAGGTGTGAATATAGTAGTCAATCGAGGGCATGTGACTAAAGCCAAGCATTTAAGATGAGACAAGGATCCTCGATGCAGCGGCCCCTCATAAATGCAACTCAAACTCTTCATACAATATACATAGAGATATTCAAGTGACTTGAGAAACCTCCTGTCATCCTTCCCTGTTTCTGATACAATTTCGCTTCTATCAGCTTCATCGTACATGTCAGTTCCATCAACAATAACCTTAATCTGATTACACTCTCCGATTATGCAGCATTTCAGTTGCTCCATGTTCTCAATCCCAAAATCAGATAGCTTAGTGACATCCATATGGCGGTCTAAGAAAAATGCAGTAGTATGCCAGAGCATATTCTGGATATCTATAGGCACCCCGACACCATTTACATATTTCAGGGATCTATCCCAGCGTTCTATTTCGAACTCAAGATCCACCGGGAGACGAGACATGATGCATTCATCATGACTGCCAACAATGAATTTGAAACGTGACAACGATCTAGACACCTTGGATGTACCAAACCATTTGAATTTCCTCAGATGTTCCACTCGTGGAAGGTACAGTTTAAGTGTATCCAGACTTATCAAGCCACAAACTTCGTCAACAATAGCTTCCACAACACCCTCCCACCTCTCATCCTCTGGATTTACATCAATACTTGATGGATTTAATTATGGGCCTAAGTCGGCCCGGCCTCGATGGGCCTAAGGGCCCGGCCCATGGGAATTAGGCCCGTGGAAAAGGGTACCTATAAAAGGGATGAGAAAGAGAATGAACGTACATTTTCGCATTTAGTACGTTCAGATTTCTCTCCCAAGAATCTCTCTCTCTCTCGAAGGCCAAGAAGCGACGCCATTTCCACTTCACGGCGAATCTTCGACATCGGATCGAACGAGACTGAAATCTCTTCCTCAATACGGCATCAGTGTCTAATCTGTGGCCAACAAGGTACGCTCGAATCCGTGGTGTGCTTTTGATCGGTGATACGTTAGATTCCCGGGCTTATCTTCCGCATTTGATTTAGGGGTTCGGTTTAGGTGCCGAATCCGGTTTTTGGGGGTCCGACCGATCCCTACATTGGTATCGAGCTCGTGTTAGCGTTTTCCCGACTTGTATCATGTTGCATGAAGTTTCTTGATTGATTTTTTCGCAATTGATCTTCGGCCGTACGGATCGGGGCAAGGAATCCCGACACCCGAGAATGTTCGACTAATTTTTCGATTTTTCGTAAGTCGAAACCAAAATCTGATTGCACAGGGGCGAAGGCGACGTCGAGACAAGTCCGGCGACACGTCGCGAGCCGCCGGGGACGCCGCACGCGCCCACACGCGCGGCCGTAAGGCCTAGCGCGTGGGCGCGACGTGCCCGAGACGCGCTGGTTCGTCCGGCCAGCGTGCGGCACACGCGCCGGTGACGAACCGCGCCGCGCGCGCCGGCCGGCGAACCGGCACGCGCCGGTCCACGGACCAAGTGCGCGTGGACGTCACCCAACGGCCAAGAATCGCCGGGGACGCGTCATCGCCGACGCAGCCGACGTCCGTTGGCGGGCGGTCACCGGCCGACTCTACCGGCGACCGACCCACGGACGCCGGCACGCGTGCGGCACGTGCGGTCGACGCGTCGCGTGACGCCGGCCCGCGCACGCGCGGCACGTGCGGTCCGGTCCGACCGACCGACCTCCGCCCGACCGCTCGACCGGCCGACCGCCCGACCGGCCGACGACCCCGCCGGTTGACCATTGACCCGTTGACTCCGTTGACCGTTGACTTCGAAGGTTGACCGTTGCCTTCCGTTGACTTGACCGTTGACTTGACCGTTGACCGTTGACCGTTGACCGGAAAAAAAAAAAAAAAAAAAAAGGAATTTGTTTCTTTTTCAATTATGTCTATATGGATTACATGTAATCCAATATTGTTCTGCATTTGTTGCAGGAACAATGCCTCCCCTTCAGTTACGTACGCCTATTCGCGTGATTACCGATAAACAAAAGGCAAAGCTTTCTAAGTTGATAGCTAAGTTGACTGATTATCGATGGGAGAAAGGAGACTTAATTGATCATGTTCTTGAAGTCAACGGGAAGATTCAACAGGTCATATGGAATGGTCATCCCATGTCGCAGTCAGAGATGGTGCGATTTTTCATTAACACTCTTCCATCGAATGACAAGATGTGTTGAATCGCATATGGGATGTCAACGGTCTTTGCTTTCATATAAGAAAATTGTGATAGATTTTGTAAACGAATATTACTGCATTGTTGCAAGGGAAAAGGTCAAGAAATTGACCAAAATAGGATCTTTCCCGGTTCGTGTGAAGGTTATTTGTAAAATGTATTAGCTGTTTTTTGTTGAGTGTGCTATGTGGACATCCTATGTAAATGTTATCTACCTGATTGTTGTTGATGTAGCAACCTATATGTTAGCCATATTATATGAAAGCCTTATTGTTATATTGTATGTCAATTATCTGTTGCTTTCTGTGATTGCTGATTACTGTGGGTAGGTAGCTGTGGGTAGTAATAGAAGTTTTTGTAGCTTCATAGAATTGATTTTGCACATGACAATCATATTAATGATAGTTTTAAGTTAGGATTTTTGGAGGATGATTGGAAACATAGTGACCTTTTGATTCTGAAACCTTACTTAAAATTATTAATTAATATGATGGGTTTGTGCAAAATAGATGCATAAATAATAGGCATTAATAACTCGTGCATATATGTCGATGTGTTCGGATCAATGGCTTCACCACAAAGAGCATAGTTGCCGAGCTGAACAAAGGTGAAAAGCTCAATGGTGACAACTATGAAATCTAGCAAATGAAAATCCAGTATGTACTGAAAGAGCAAGAAGCACTTGAGACTCTTATCCTAACCATGGTAGAACCTGAAGAAGGAACCACTGCACAGCATAAGAGAGACAAAGAAGCATTTGCTGCATGGAAAAGAAAGAACTCTCTTGCTCGCATCACGTTGCTGAGCAGCATGGAAAATGACGTCATGCGAGAGTTTAGGCATTTTGAAAATGCCAAAGACATGTGGGAAGCGTTGGCGGCAAGATTTGGTCATACTTCGGTGACCAGACTAAGACAGCTCACTATTAGGTTTGACTCTTATAAGAAGCCTCATGGTCAGACCATGAAGCAACATCTTAGAAAGATGTCAAACATGATTAATGAGCTTAAAGATGCTGGCCATGTCCCGACGGATGAGCAGCAAGTGCAAGCAGTGATTCGTTCCTTGCCTCGAGTTGGGAGCATATGAAGGTGCACCGACTCATAATGAGAATATCAAAACCTTTGAGGATGCATTGCGTCATCTTGAGCTGGAAGATGACCGCCCGTTGGCGGCTAAGCCGGAAGCCGAACTCTATCATGCTAGTTCTAGCTCAAATGGAGCTTCGGGCTCCAAGCGCAAGCGCCCTAACCGGTTTGATAAAAGGAAAGGCAAGGAAGCGGTCCTTCGGGGAAGAAACCCAAGTTTAACCAACATGAAAGAGGAAAGCGTCCTCGCATGAAAAAGCTAACAAGGGTGAAATGCTACAACTGTGGCAAGAAGTGTCACTATGCTCGCGATTGTCGTGGGCCAAAGAAGGTAAGCACCCCTTGTATTTTTCAGAACTTTGCATATGTGTCAAGCTCTGTATTCATGACTGAATCTAATCCTCTATGGACTGTGGATTCAGGAGCAACAGACCATGTAGCGAAGGATAGAGGATCCTTCGTGGAATTTCGACGAATACCAACTGGAACTAAGTGGATCTATGTGGGAAACAACTCCAGAGCTGAAGTGAAAGGAATTGGCACATGCCAACCGAATATGCGTGGTGGACGCACTTTGTTCCTTCATGATGTATTGTATACTCCGGAGATTCGTCGAATTTAGTGTATGTTTTAGTATTGGTTAAATTAGGTTTTAATTTGAACTTCTATGATAGAGGTGTAGATTTGTTTTTGAATACAAATTACTATGGTTGTGGATATTTTCTGGATGGTTTCATTGTATTAGATATTAATTATGTTAATACAAATGTTTGTTATTCCTTTCTCACGTCTCCTAACACATATGATAAGGATGTGAATGTATGGCATGCTAGACTTGGTCACATTGGCCAACAGCGAATGAATAGACTAGCCAAAGAGGGCTTGTTGGGCAATATTGAAAAAGTCAATTTGCCTATCTGTAAGCATTGCCTAGAAGGGAAAACGATAAGGAAACCATTTGGAAAAGGTAAAAGAGTTGAGTTTCCTCTGCATTTAATCCATTATGATATCTGTGGTCCAATGAATGTGAGAGGAAGGCATGTGGCTGTTTATTTCATCACTTTTATAGATGATTATACTCGATTTGGATATGTCTATTTAATTTCTCACAAATCTGAAGCAATAAGTTGTTTCAAAAGGTTTATGAACCTGGTAGAGAATCAATTAGACAAGAAAATAAAAACATTGAGATCCGATCGAGGTCGAGAATATTTATTTGATGAGTTCAGAAAATTATGTGATGAAAAAGGAATAGAAAGACAGTTATCTATTCCATATACTCCTCAACAAAATGGTGTTGCGGAGAGAAGAAACAGAACCCTACTAGAAATGGTTAGGTCCATGATGGCGCATGCTAACTTGCCTATCACCTTTTGGAGTGATGCGCTGTTATCCGCTGCCTATATACTTAACCGTGTGCCTTCCAAATCAGTTGCTTCCACTCCATATGAGTTATGGACAGGTAGAAAACCATACTTAAGTTTTCTTAAGCCATGGGGTTGTGCTGCCTATACACTAGATTCCTCTCACAAGTTTGGGAAATTGGGTCCCAGAGGAAAGAAGAGTATTTTCATAAGATACTCAAAACACTCAAAAGGGTATGTGTTCATAGGTGAGCAGGAAAGTGGGAGTATAACTGAATTTGAATCACGGGATGTCACATTCTTAGAGGATGAATTTCCTAAGAAGGGCGAAATAGGGGAAGACAACACCCTATTTGAAACCTCGGATCAAGATAATGATCTTAATGGAGTTCGTCCAAGTGGGAGTAATATGAGAAGTGATGAATTGAATTCGACTCATTCTCAATTGCAACCACATGATGAGACGACATCATTATCTAATCCCAGTGGGAGCATAATGGGGGATGATGTGCAAAGAGCACAAACTCTCATACGGCGAACAAGTCGCCAAAGTATTCCCCGTCGACGTTTTGACATTGAAGGGGAAACTTTTATGGTTGCTCCACAAGATGAGGATGAGTCTAGAAATATTAATGAGGCTCTAAATTGCCCTAGTAAGGAAAAATGGATTCATGCAATGGAAGAGGAAATGGAGTCAATGAAATCAAACCAAGTCTGGGAACCGGTTGATCTTCCAAAAGGACGCAGCTATTGGGAACAAATGGGTTCTCAAAGTAAAGCGAAAGGCTGATGGCTCGATAGAAAGGCATAAGGCTCACCTTGTAGCGAAGGGGTATAATCAACAGGAAGGGATTGATTATGAAGATACGTTTTCTCCTGTAGTTAGATTTACCTCGATTCGCATTATTCTGGCAATAGTATCTAGTTTGGATCTTGAATTACATCGGATGGATGTAAAGACTGCTTTTCCTCAATGGAGAATTAGAGGAAGAAATATACATGGAACAACCAACTGGTTTCATGGTAAAAGGCCAAGAAGAAAAGGTGTGTCGACTTTTGAGGTCGATATATGGCCTTAAGCGAGTCATCGAGACAATGGTATATACGTTTTCATAATGCCATAATGGCATATGATTTTACAATGATTGATGAGGATCATTGTGTATATATCAAAAGATCCAAGGATCATTTTGTGATCATATCATTATATGTTGATGATATACCGATTGCCGGAAGCAATATGGAGTTTGTTCATACTTGTCAAGAGTTGGTTGTCTTCCAACTTTGAAATGAAGGATATGGGTGAGGCTGCATACATTCTTGGAGTTAAGATTTCAAGAGATCGTTCGAAGAGATCGTTGTCTCTTTCGCAAGAAACATATATAAATAAAGTTCTTGAACGATTTCGTATGCAAGATAGTAAACCCATAGACACTCCTATTGCGAAAGGTGAAGGATTGAGCCATAGATCGTGTCCAGGACTCCACAAGAAAAGGAACAGATGAAACATGTTCCTTATGCTAGTGCAGTTGGGAGCTTGATGTACGCTATGATGTGTACAAGACCCGACATATGTTTTGCAGTTGGAATGGTGAGTAGATACCAATCCAATCCAGTCCAAAGACATTGGAAAGCTGTAAAGAGAATACTAAGGTATCTCGAAGGGAACTGCTGATTTCAAGTTGAATTATCAAGGAAAGGATCTGCGACTTGAAGGCTATTCTCGATGCTGATTGGGGAGGAGATTTAGATGAAAGGAAATCTACCTCTGGTTTTGCTTTCTTACTGAACAATGGCGCCATATCATGGAGTAGTAAGAAGCAAACGTGTATAGCCTTATCCACGATGGAAGCTGAGTTCGTGGCATTATTAGCAGCAGTACAAGAAGGAGTATGGCTTAAGAGATTTTTGGATCATTTAGGTATTGTTGAGAAAGCTGCATATCCGTTATTGGTTAACTGTGATAGCCAAGCAGCTATAGCATACACTAAAGATCCAAAATATCATGGCAAGACCAAACATATAGATACCAAGTATAACTTTGTAAAAGATATGGTTGCACGAAAGGATGTGAACTTGCGGTACATATCTACGCATAGAATGGTAGCAGATCCTATGACAAAGCCAATACCTAGAGATGTGTTTTGTGGTCATGTGAAATCTCTAGGATTGCGTAGAGTCTGATGTACTGGATTGTAATTTCACTAAGTTGTTCACATGTATGAACTAATGTTGTTTTATTATTAATGCCTATGAGTCTTTGTTTGATCTTTATGCATCTTAATGTTTAGTGCATTATATTATGTTGAGAAAGTATGTCGAACAGATAAGAGATTAGCCCACTCACACGGGTAATCGCCTCTATTTACTATGTGATAGATAGAGATGAGACTGTTTTTAAGCTTATTATCTAGGTGATAATCGAGAGCTCAAGCTTAAAATAAATATGTCGCCTTAACTGAGTGTTAAGATGATGACATAATGCTTACGATGTCCGAAAGTAAAATAACCCACACATTTTACTTTATCTGTCCTAAGATGCCGATGTGAGTTCGATGAATTTTGTGAATGAGTAAATACGTGAACTCAAGTTAGACATTGGGTATGTCTGAACTATCATCTGTACGGTATTGATTGAGTAGACATACGCTCCATGGGAAAGGAGTTAATACCGTAATACATATTTCATACTACGTATGCATGAGACGACCTATAAGAGTGACAAAAGTTTGATCTCAACTTTTATGACGTGTGAGACTCTTGAGGAAAAGAGTTCCTCAATTTTCAGTGCCCTCATGACTCTTACTTGTTCTCAAGATTTCTATTTAGTGTTTGCTATCTTAGAATGTTGCCAATGGTCATGAGTTGATTCGATCTAATGGGACATTTCTAGAAAAGCAAGTTGAACTGAAATTGAGAGTTTGAAGGAAAGAGGAAGATCGGATTTGTAGAATCACATTGTGGTTTTGTATTCACGGAGTCGACCAATTATGACTGTCTTTGGGATAATCATAATTGTGAATACAATATATATATATATATATATATATATATATATATATATCATTGTTTAAATGAGATTAAGAGAGATATAAATGTGATCGATCGATCTAGGGTACTGCATACTGAATTTACTCGGAAAATGATGCCCAATGTGAGCTGCTATATATTCCTAACAGATGTATAGCAACGAGCTCTCAAAGTATCTTTGGTCGCACGGATTATTCACGGTATGAATGTTGAAAGAGGAAAAAGAGGGATTTTCAGTTGATGGGCCTAAGTTGGGCCTATCCGCCCATGCTGGTTTTTGAACCACCATGTGCGAGTGGGAGATGATGGATTTAATTATGGGCCTAAGTCGGCCCGGCCTCGATGGGCCTAAGGGCCCGGCCCATGGGAATTAGGCCCGTGGAAAAGGGTACCTATAAAAGGGATGAGAAAGAGAATGAACGTACATTTTCGCATTTAGTACGTTCAGATTTCTCTCCCAAGAATCTCTCTCTCTCGAAGGCCAAGAAGCGACGCCATTTCCACTTCACGGCGAATCTTCGACATCGGATCGAACGGGACTGAAATCTCTTCCTCAATACGGCATCGGTGTCTAATCTGTGGCCAACAAGGTACGCTCGAATCCGTGGTGTGCTTTTGATCGGTGATACGTTAGATTCCCGGGCTTATCTTCCGCATTTGATTTAGGGGTTCGGTTTAGGTGCCGAATCCGGTTTTTGGGGGTCCGACCGATCCCTACAATACTTAATTCTTCTAATTGAGATAGCGTAGAAATAGTGCCTTGATGAATCAATGCATTCGCTTTCGCAGATTTTGTGCCCCGATTTACACGTGGACAAAAGGATAATTCTAGGCAAGTGAGCTTTGTTAGCTTCGCAACCTCCTGGGGCAGATCCATGATCTCAGTCCCTTCCATATCAAGCACCTCAAGCTGCTGAAGTTCTCCAATTTTTGGAGGTAACACGGTCAGCATCTCACAGTGAGTTAAGAATAGTCTTTTTAGGCAGCTTAACCCGAACAGAGACTCCGGCAAGGACTTGATCCGAGTTCTGGATAAATTCAGGATTTCCAGAGCTGGCATGTAATCAAAGAAAGACGGACTGATCGTTCTGAGCTTGTAATTTCTATTCAAAAACAAGACCGAGAGTACAGGACACCGAGGATCCTCGGGCAACTCAGTCAACTGATTTTCCATCAAGTATATCTCCGTGTAAGTCTGCCATTGTGTGACCTCCGGAGGCTCCATCAATCCTAGACCCCCACGCATAAGCACCTTTCTGCTGCAATATTCAGGGTCGTCAGAACATATCTCAAGTTCCTCCACCGGTTGCGGTGTACCTGACGATGAGTAAAGATGATGAACAATCCTACTGGAAAATAATCTATACAAACACGTGAGGTCAAACCACACATGGAGATTCCAGCCGAAAACCAAACGTGTATTAAAAAATATCTGTCGGAATCCGATGCTTGAACAGACGAACCTGAAACCAAAGCAGGACTTAAATGGAAGGCCTGCGGCGGAGGACTTGCTCGCGTCTCACTGCTAGGGATTCGGCACGGCACTATGCACTGTGGCTTGCTTCTGCTGTTCCCCATGATCGCACCCCAAAGAAGAAAGTAGCAAACGAAGCACGGCACCGTCTCTATGTATTTTGGTGTTCCTAACTGTTGGAAGATATGACGTTGATCTGGAATATATCTTGAAGATGCAGATCCTTTATTTTAGTCAATTTAGGATTAGATCCGATACACATAGATTAAAGGAATACAATCTTTCTTTCTTTATTATTAGACACTTTGTATTATATAGGGATCGGCTTTGTACATCAAACATACAAAAAAGAGAATACAAAAAAAAAGAAAAATTTTCCCACGTTTCTTCTTTACAATTCCCTGTATTCGTCTTCTATCTCAGATTTTGACACTAACCATCCGCTAACGCGATTCAAAAATAGAGACAAGACAAGAGGAGAGAAGGAGGGACAAACCGGTCAAGTGCGTTCGGCCGAGTGAACCTTCTTCTTGTTGGGGGAGTTAGGACTTACGAGTGAACCGGTTCAGCTTCCATTGGAACCTAAAATCTACCTATCAAAACCGATTCTCAAATTTTTGGAATTCGATATATATCCTGCATACTCTGAAATTTAAAACTTACCCGTCAAAATCGATTCCCCAATTTTCAGAATTTGATATATATTTTGCATACTCCTAATTTCTAAAAGGAAAACCAATATTCAAACAGTTTGGTTCTTAATTCTAAAAGGGAATCAAACTAAATGGATTATAGATACTTTTTTTTTTATTTCTTCAAAACAAAATTAAAAGTAACCAACTTTTTTTTTTATTTCTTCATAATAGAAAGCTTTGAGTAGAGGGAAAAAAATCCAGTACCTGATTCTAAGACCAATGGTCTAGTTTCCAATTCCTAATTTTGGGAACTGGATTGGAACCGATCACCCTAGAAGCGAGAATATACAAGAAGTTGCTTTTCGTAAAGACAAAGCCTTAATGTAGAGAAAGATGAGGCCGTATTGGACAGATAAATGTGGCACGCATGTACTCTATCAAACTATATGAATTTTAATTACTACATCCATAAAAACAATAGACATATTAAACATAACCCCTTATCTTATATCAATGTATGTTGTTATTTGATGTAAGGAAAAAGATAAACTAATTAAAAAAAAAAAATTCTTGCGTGCTCTTACATATTGAAATTGAATGAAAATAATATAGTACTATTCTACACTACCTAAATAAGATTACTTAGCAAATATTAGGAATCACAACGGATTTGCCTGTAGTCTTTCTCTGTAGAAGCATTATATTGCCCTATATCGACATTTTATACATCAGGGGTAAGCTGATAGGGGGCGCATTTTGTGAGCTGATGGGAATGTGCGGGTCATTACCTTTCCTGTTTGTACTGGTCCTTTTGTTTTTTATAATTGAGAATTGTCATGATAGAAAAATGTAATATAATGTACATTATTAAATGAAGAGTACATGAGCCTAATTATAAACCTTACAGAATTACTTTTAAAAGTAACAAAATATCATTTACAATCAATTAGAACCTATCAATGGAAATATACAGAACGTTCTCAAATTTTGCACGGCCAACGCTGGTTACCTTTGGAAGAGAACTGAGAAAATGTGTCTGGGTTGCTATTCTTTAGTCTATCTATCAAGTCTTTCCATTGCTTCTGTTTGGATTTCGTTGGATGAGTAGGGTAATCAGATTATGGGGACCCCAAAAGGCTGGGCAGCTTTGTGGGAATTTTTGGCAATTGCTTACCTAATCAGGTCACTCCACTTTTTATTTTTATTTTTAAAGGTTTGTTCCTTCAAAGTCTAAAGGTCTCAAATAAATTAATCTAATGAAACCCGCCATCTATTTCGATTGCCGAATTCAAATTTGAGATTTAGCTCCGACAAAACTCACCAGCTATCCACTCTTTAAAAAATGACGCAATAGTGAGTCGTGATAATGAATTAGCGAAGCGTAATTGACAAAATGACAGTAATGATCACCTCGCTAATCGACATGCGTTGTTAAATCAGCTAGGTCCCAAATGGGGCCCATCGTCTAACGATATGTATGAACTCCGTAAACATGGATAAGTTGAATCCAATAATCTTCTGGTGGGAGAGTAGATATTGCATGCACTACCCCTTTAACAGTCAACAACCCAACAAGGTGACCTTTCCCTCCAATTAGAAATTTATGATACTTATTTCATAAAAAATGAATAATTTGAAATTTTTTTTTTAAATGAGTACATTATATTTCTTGTCAAAACGAACAAACAAAAAATACTTTCATCGTCTACGAGAGTAATAATATAAACTTTTGTCAATTATCAAAATATTTCTCATTAACCAATTATCTCCGATGATTATTTTTAGGAATTTTTTTTCAAATCATTTATTTTTTATGAGATAAACAAAGCTTTAAAATCAAATATTTTTTTCTAGTCAAAAAGGAAAAAATATAAAGTTATTTCGTCCCGTTCGTTTTAGGCATGAAAATCCCCCCCCTCTCTCTCTCTAATAATTCGAAATATCATTTGAACTTTATAAAATTAAAAAATGAAGGTTAATTAAAGTTAGACACATGGAGGAATATTCCCAATACTTTACAATCATGCACTAAGGTGCACGAGGGAATTTAGGCAATTGTGTAGGTGCAATTTGGTCTTTTCGATAAGTCAACGTCAATGGATCACCGCTGATTCCACCTCCTCACTCTCTCCGTTGGGCAGCTTTCTACTGGGGATGACTTTCCTAAAATGTGATTCCCATCTTGCCAATCTCAATCTCTGCAGAATCAGGTACGCGAGATGCTTCGTCGCTCTCTCTGAATCTAAGATATGTTGCTTATGCGACTGTATTTTTATCTTTTCTTCTTCATGTTCTTTCTTTCCTTTCCGTTGGCTAAGACTCCTTGAAAAGATCCAGTCTGTGTTGCAAGATTGATCCTCTGCTCTGTGATTAAACGATGGTGCGATCACAAAAAATTGATCCTTTTGCCATCTCTTAATTCCTAATGGTCTAAAATTGTCTTCTTCTGAATCAGTGGATCTTTCGAATTGAACTCAATGGATGTCCGTGTAGAACTTGACATTCTTGCTCTGTGTGGCTAAGACAGCAACTTTCTTTGAGCACCCGGTTATAAGATAAAGCTCTCTTTTCATTTGGTCTACCTTTTCAAGTGCCCATTTTTGTGGAAAGGTGGCATTCAGATTCATTGTGTATTTGAGCTGAACCAAGAACTGCAGGTTGTGGCTGCTGAGACTTCTCTTATTTCTTTGACTTGGCTTGTTCTTTTATTACAGTAGCATATGAGCATGTTCTAGTTTAGGTGACGATCTTTCCCAAAAACATAGGTTTGGACATATGGGTCATATTCACTAAGACTGTAATTGAGCCAAATGCAGAAGTTCTACCTTATTTGTTGTTGTGACATCCTTGTTGAAGTCTCTGAATCATCACAATAAATTAATCTCATTCCTCTTTATTTGAGGATGTTTCCCTGTACGTCCGCTTGACGAATGTAAAGTCATATTTCTGTTTTTCCTTTTGTCTAAGTGTACGTCTCATGACTAAACTGGATAACTTGCTCTTTTCTACTCAAGTAATCTGCATTTTCTTGAAGTGCTTTTTCAAATTGATTTTGTTCTTGTGATAGTCATGGTTGAAGCAGTAGCTTCTGCAATAACAGTCGAAGCGTACAAGGATGGACGTGGCTTTTTTGGCTACCTCAGTAAAAAAGTTGACTATGCTGATGATTTCAAGGTCAATTTTGAGAAGATGACCGACCAAGCAAAAATGCTCTATGCGAGAAGGGATGATGTAGAGGCAGAAATAAACAAAAACAAGATGAAGAGGGTTACCAAGGAATGTGGAGCCTGGATTCATAGGGTCATGGTGGCCGAACAAGAAGTACTCAAATTGGAAAGCAAGTACAAGAAAGAGATCGTGCATGCTTGGAGATACGCTCGGTTGTGGTCACATGCAAATCTTAGCAAGCATATGGCCAAAAAGCGTGAGGAATTACGAATCCTGTTAGAAGAAGGAAAGCTTGATAATGGGGTGGTAGCTGACAGATCCCCGGAGCACGTGAGAGTCATTGATACTTGCGGGATTGAGGATAAGCCTTCGCTAAACTGGGCTGTTGAAGAGATTTTGGGTAATCTGAGGGAGAGAAAAATCAAAAGGATCCGACTCTGGGGAATGGTGGGAACCGGGAAAACTACGGTGATGCAGAATCTGAATAATAATAAAGAAGTTAAGAAAATGTTTCATATTGTTATTCGGGTATCAGTGTCGAAGGCTTGGAGCATTGAAAAGGTGCAAGATGCAATCACGCAGCGTCTCAAGCTAAGATTGGAGGGCGGAGCGAACGCAGTTGAGACAGCTCAACTTATATCAAATGAGTTGGGAGGTATGAGGTATTTAATTCTCCTTGATGAAGTTTGGGATCCTTTTGATCTCCATGAGATAGGTATTCCCAACAATGATAATGACAGCAAGGTGGTATTTGCTAGTAGATTCCGTGATTTGTGCTATGACATGGATGCTGACGAGCTTGTCAATATGAAGCGTTTATCCGATGCCGATGCATATAAAATGTTCGAAGAAAAAGTAGATCGAAATGTGAAGAATCCAAGTATTCTACCAGTAGCACAACTTGTGGTTAGAGAATGTGCTGGTTTGCCATTGCTAATTGATAAAGTGGCGAGGGTTTTTAGAAAGAAGGACAACATTCACCTCTGGAGAGATGGATTGAAGATCTTGCAGAGATGGCCTAGTATCAAAATTCAAGGCATGGATGAAGTGCTCGAATTCCTAAAGTTCTGTTATGAGGATTTAGATGGAGAGGATAAAAAGGTTTGCTTTCTCTATGGAGCTTTGTTTCCTGAAGACCGTGACATATTTGTGGACTATTTGATGGAATGTTGGAAAGCAGAGGGTTTTCTCGATAGCATTGATGAGTTTCAAGACGCACGCGATAGAGGGCACAACATATTACATGATCTGATCAATGTGTCTTTGTTAGAAAGAAGTGCGATGAAGACACATGTCCGAATGAATAAAGTTCTTCGCAATATGGCCCTTAAAATTTCATCAGGAGTCTCAGACCATAAGATCTTGGCAAGACCATGCGAGGGGCTAAAAAAGCCGCCAAATGAAGAAGAATGGACATCTGCAAGTCGAATTTCTTTGATGGATAACGACTTGTGCAGTTTACCGGCAACTTCAAATTGCACAAATCTTTCGACTTTACTCTTGCAAAGAAACAAGAATTTAATGATGATCCCAGAGAGCTTCTTCTTGTCTATGCAAAGACTCCGAGTCTTGGACTTACACGCTACGGCAATAACATCCCTTCGAGAGGGGCCATTTTCATGCCTAAAACGAACGGGACGAAATAACTTTATATTTTTTCCTTTTTGACTAGAAAAAAATATTTGATTTTAAAGCTTCATTTATCTCATAAAAAATAAATAATTTGAAAAACAAAATTCCTAAAAATAATCATCGGAGATAACTAGTTAATGAGAAATGTTCTAATAATTGACAAAACTTTATCTTATTACTCTCGCAGACGATTAAAGTATTTTTTGTTTGTTCATTTAGACAAGAAATATAACACAATCATTTTAAGAAAATAATTTTCAAATTATTCATTTTCCGTAAAATAAACATTCTAAATTTTTAACTCGAGGAAAATGTCAACTTTGTTAGATTGTTGACCATTAAAGGGATGGTGCAGGCAATATCTACTCTCCCACCAGAAAATTCTTGGATTCAACTTATACACGTATACCTAATCATTCGTATCGTTAGATGAGATGGGCCTGGGGCCCATCTGATTTAATGATGCATGTCGATTAGTGAGGTGGTCATTTGTCCTCTCTTTTTCTGCCGCTATTCATAGCAGGTGTCATTTGTTTTTTTCTTCGGTCAGACAATATAGTCGAGCTTCATTACTTCATGCAAAAGACACGGGCCTTAGAAACAATAGTGGATAGCTTCCCCGTTTTGTCCTGTCGGAGCTAATTATCTATTTTGAATTCGGGAATCGAAATGGTAGTCCTTGAAATTGGCCTGATATCAAACCGGCTGGAACAGAGCAGTCTCGGTGTTTTGCCACATTTCTTTTCTGTTTCATTATATTTATTTATTTGAGACCTTCAGACTTTGAAGCAACAAACTTAAAAATAAAAATAAAAAATGGAGTGACCTGATTAGGTAATCAATTGCCAAAAGTTCCCACAAAGCTGCCCAGCCTTTTGGGGCCTCCATAATCTGATTACCCTACTCACCCAACGAAATCCAAATAGAAGCAATGGAAAGACTTGATAGATAGACTAAAGAAAAGCAACCCGGACACATTTTCTCAGTTCTCTTCCAAAGGTAACCAGCGTTGGCCATGCAAAATTCGAGAACGTTCTGTATATTTCCGTTGATAGGTTCTAATTGATTGTAAATGATACTTTGTTACTTTTAAAGTAATTGTGTAAAGTTTATAATTAGGCTCATGTACTCTTCATTTAATAATGTACATGATATTACATTTTTCTATCATGACAATTCTCAATTATAAAGAACAAAAGGACCAGTACAAACAAGAAAGGTAATGACCCACACATTCCCATCAGCTCACAAAATGTGCCCCCTATCAGCTTACCCCTGATGTATAAAATGTCGATATAGAGCAATATAATGCTTCTACAGGGAAAGACTATAGGCAAATCCGTTGCGATTCCTAATATTTGCTAAGTAATCTTATTTAGGAAGTGCACAATAGTACTATATTATTTTCATTCAATTTCAATAAGTAAGAGCATGCAAGTATTTTTTTAATTATTTTATCTTTTTCCTTACATCAAATAACAACATACATTGATATAAGATAAGTGGTTATGTTTAATATGTCTATTGTTTTTATGGATGTAGTAATTAAAATTCATATAGTTTGATAGAGTACATGCATGTCACCTTTATCATTCCAATTTGTCCTTATCTTTCTCTAAATTAAGGCTTTGTCTTTATGAAAAGCAACTTCTTATATATTCTGGCTTTTAGGGGTGAACGGTTCTCATTCCCAAAATTAGGAATTGAAAACCGGATGGTCCTAGAACAAGGAAGTAGGCTTTTTTTTTCCCTCCACTCGATGCCTTCTGTTATGAAGAAATAAAAAAAAGTTGGTCACTTTTATTTTTGAAGAAATTTAAAAAAATAATATTTTTAGTTGGTCTAATCTGGTTCCCTTTAGAATTGGGAACTAGATTGTTTGGAGATCAGTTTCACTTTTAGAAAAAAGGAGTATGCGGGGTATATATCAAATTGCAAAAATTGGGGAATCGATGGTTGGGTATATATTAAATTTCAAAAATTTGGTAATCGATTTTGATGGGTAGATTTCAGGTTCAATGGAAGGTGGACCGATTCACTCCTACCTCCACCAACAAGAAGAAGTTCAACTCGGCCGAACGCACTTGACCGGTTTGTTCGCGTTCAACATTTAAAAAGCGATCGGTTTATCTCGGGAAAGGCCTTGAGGCCGGTTCTAGCTTCCCTCTATCTCTGAATAGCGTTAGCGGATGGTTAGGAACACCAAAATACATAGAGACGGTGCGGTGCTTCGTTTGCCACTTTCTTCTTTGGGGTGCGATCATGGGGAACAGCAGAAGCAAGCAGCGGAGACGCCATGGCAGTATGGAGCCAGTATGTACTCCGCCGCAGGCCTTCCATTTAGGTCCTGCTTCGGTTTCAGGTTCGTCTGTTCAAGCATCCGATTCCGGCATCTATTACAGTTCGGTCATTTCTTGGAAATTTTTGATACATGTTTGGTTGGTTTTCGGCTGGAATCTTCATGTGTTGTTTGACTCACGTGTTTGAATATATTATTTTCCAGTAGGATTGTTCATCATCTTTACTCATCGTCAGGTACACCGCAACCGGTGGAGGAACTTGAGATATGTTCTCACGACGTCGAAGCCGGTCCACCTGAATATGGCAGCAGAAAGGTGCTTATGCGCGGGGGTGTAGGATTGATGGAGCCTCCGGAGGTCACACAATGGCAGACTTACACGGAGATCTACTTGATGGAAAACCGGTTGACTGAGTTGCCCGAGGATCCTCGGTGTCCTGTACTCTTGGTCTTGTTTTTAAATAGAAATTACAAGCTCAGAACGATCAGTTTGTCTTTCTTCAATTACATGCCGGCTCTGGAAATCCTGAATTTATCCCGAACTCGGATCAAGTCCTTGCCAGAATCTCTATTCAGGTTAAGCAGCCTAAAAAGATTATTCTTAAATCATTGTGAGCTATTGATGGTGTTACCTCCAGAAATTGGAGAACTTCAGCAACTTGAGGTACTTGATCTTGAAGGGACAGAGATCATGGATCTGCCAAAAGAGGTGGCAAAGCTAACAAAGCTCACTTGCTTACAAGTATCCTTTTGCCGACGCATAAATCGGGGCACAAAATCCACGAGAGCAGATGCATTGATTCCTAAAGGCACTATTTCCGCGCTATCTCAATTAGAAGAATTAAGTATTGATGTAAATCCAGAGGATAAGAGGTGGGAGAATGTTGTGGAAGGTATTGTTGATGATATTTGTGGCTTGTTGAGCCTGGATACACTAAGACTGTACTTTCCACATGTGGGACATCTAAGGAAATTCAAATGGTTTGATACGTCAAAGGTGTCTAGATCGTTGACACATTTCAAATTCATTGTTGGTAATCATGATGAACGCATCATGTCTCGTCTCCCAGTGGATCTTGAATTGGAGTTAGAACGGTGGGATAGATCCCTGGAGTATGTAAATGGTGTGGGTGTGCCCACTGATATCCAGAAGATGCTCTAGCATATTACTGCATTTTTCTTAGACCGCCATACGAATGTCATGAAGCTATCTGATTTTGGGACTGAGAACATGGAGCAACTGAAATGCTGCATAATTGGGGAGTGTAATGAGACTCGGGTTATTATTGATGGAACTGACATCTACGATGAAGCTGATAGAAGTGAAATTGTATTGGAATTAGGGGAGGATGATAAGAGTTTTCTTGGATCGCTTGAGTATCTTTACATATATCATATGAAGAGTTTGAGGGGCATTTATGATGGGCCGATGCACCGAGGATGCTTGTCTCATCTTAAATCCTTGGCCTTACTCACATGTCCTCAGTTGACTACTATATTCACACCTGGCCTCCTAAAAAACCTTGATAGCTTAGAAGAGCTCAAAGTCGAAGACTGCCCCCTTGTCTTAAGTTTAGTGATGTGTGAAGATACTTCTATTTATGAGAGTACTCACTTCCTCCCCAACTTGAAAAGGATATCCCTGTTCTCACTGCCTGAACTCATTAGCATTTCCAATGGCTTACGCATTGCACCAAACTTGGAACAAATGAGCATTTCTGATTGTCCGAATCTCAAGAGTCCTTCAACTGATGGAATCTGTTGCAATCATCTGACAGTGACTAAAGGTAAGGGTAATAGTCAGCAGAGAGCATTGTTGTGTTGAAACGATGCATGCTATATTTCATTCACTTTCATTTTATACGTTTGAAAACAAGTTAAAAGCTGCAGGCCCATCTTGAATAAAGAGAAAATTGGAAAATCAACTCTTCTCTGAATGAACTCTTATTGTCTTGCAAATTGGATATCTGATCTATTACCCTTGAAATGTTTATGAATGAGGCAGTGGCATCTAACTGTACAAAACTCTGGCCGTTCTACTGTATCTTCAGAACTAATGAGCATTTCTGACAGCTAACTTTGTGGACAACGCGAGTTCCACCTGGGAATTATTGAACTCGTTCGGTCCTCAAGAAGGTCCTGGAGGAGATGAGGATTCTCCTTTTCGCCCTTTGAAGAAAGAGGATTGGTCGGATGGAGATGATGAGAAGATTAGTAAAGAAAGGATTTCGCCAAGAAAAGATGATTTGGACTCTCATTTGTCAACTTCTGTTGAAGATAAGGAGTCTACAGATGAGGATGAGGTGGGTAACGCCCCTTCTGCCAACATTTCAGAACTAGTGCACAATGTTTCGCCCAAGGGGAGTTTCAGACGAAGGATCACCTCATGGCAAAAGGGCAAGCTGTTGGGAAGTGGGTCATTTAGTACTGTATATGAAGGCATCAGTGAGTAAGATTCTTTTGCTTTTCTCTTTGATAATCAGTAACTTACTCTTGCTATAAGCATTTTCTAGGACGAAGTACTCCATAATGATGTTCATTTGAAATTTCAGTGCCACTTGTGAGCACTAAATGGTTAGAATTAGGAATACTTGGGCTAGTCATCTGTGAAATTAGAGTTCCAGCATTATCGGTATAGAAATTATTGAAGAGCATTCTTGATTATTGAACATATTGATGAAGTAAAGATATGATATTCCAAAAATTGCCTATTTTTAATTGTTCTCCATTGTTTTTCCTCAGTTTAACTAGCTTGAATAGCGGCTATTCTTTTTTCTTTTTTGAAGAATGGATAGTGTGATAAATCAGTGTGTACAGGAAATATGCTTTGGAAACTGTTAGTTGATTCTAAATGCAAATGCTGAAAGCTAAGGAACTACTATAGTGATATTGATGAGAACATCTCTTTTTTCCTTCTCAATTCTTATTTATATTATTTGGAGTGCAAGAATTATCTTAAATATGTCTTGTCAAGGCATCATTCTCAAAAGAATTGGCATTTATGTCTTATTTCTCTCTCTCATGCTTCTCTGTTGCCACAGCGATGGATTCCTTTTTGCTATAAAGGAGGTTCTTTTGTTAGATCCAGGAAGCCAAGACAAGCAGAGCATATTGCGGTTTGAGCGGGTAAGTGCTTGTTTCTTTTTGTATCTTTTGAACTGGCCCTTAGGCACGACTACTTGACTTACCTCATTCTTATAATTTCCAAGCTGGCATATATGCAAAACTATTTATAAGTCTGCCGTATATACAATCATAAATCTGGTGTGAGTTCAATAGATATTCTTTTCTCTTCCTTTCTAGTTATACTTTGCTTTCTTTTCAGGAAATTTCTCTTTTAAGTCAGTTTGAACATGAGAACATAGTGCGATATCTTGGCACAGACAAGGTGTGGTTCCTTCTTGCTAAGTTGTTTTCTGCTGTACCTTTCACTTTGGCATTAATTAAGTTATTGCTGAGCAAAATATTTAGGGGAACATGGCTGTGATTGCAGTCACAATATAGTGGCTGCATCTTCATCACTGCATATATTTACTGCAATATCCTGGGAATAAGATCACAACAGTTGTGGCTTATTAGCTGTAGCAGCCACTCGTGACATAGACAGACATTTTAGGTCCCGCTCCCATCACAAAAAAAGCTCGTGATGAATTGACTATTCCCTGCAATGCTGATTTTATGAGTAAAGAAAATCTGTAGAGCAGATGTCGGAGAGCCTGTCATGTAATCAATTAACCCTTTGTTTTCTAGAGGTCATGATTTACAGATTAGCTATCTTGCAAGCTGAAGATTCAGGTCAAACTCTCAGGTTTAATAAAAAGGAATCTGACACTTGGAAAAACGGCAGCCCTGACTAATAAAACATTGGAGGGGTGGGGGGTATGATAAGAAAGAGAAGGCTTTAATCTTCAGGTATCCTTTGATTGACAATCCGATGGTGCAGATGACTAGTTTCCAACCTTTTCGCCCTTGTTTATGACTGGTCGTGGCTGTGGTAATGACAATGGAGTTCCTCCACAAATTAGATATTTTCCATCTGTTCTAGTCCAGCGTGTCATTTAGTTCCACTCATTCTTATGCAACATCATATGTTCTTAACCTCTAAATAGAGAGAACTAAAAATAGAATTGATCATTGTTCAGGTGAGGGAAGTAGTTCCTATTTTGGTGGCTTCAATGTTTGAGTACCTTTCAGTTATTTATTATTATTATTATTATTATTTTGGTGGACATGGTTTGGCAAGAAGCATCGGATTCTAAGAAAGTGCCAAGACATAACTTTTTTTTGGAGATGAAACATGCAAAGATTGTTGCTGTTAAACACAATTTGGTTTGGTACGCCTACAATCCATCACATTGTTTTGTGGGAATGAGGGGTTAATGCTATATGACCTCTTATTCTTCCACCAGGTGCACTGTGCAACTGTTTTTGTTGGCACTGCTGCAACTTTAAACCATGATGACCGCTTATAGCTTGGATATTTGTGTTGTACGAGGAAACAAGCAAAAGAAGAGCTTGGTCCCATTTGTTCTTGCCTTATTTTCCCTTTTTAAGTTCGCAAAATTGCTTTTATATTGTCATATGATGTGGACTTCTACTAAATTAACCCCCATCAAACAGATTGTCACTAAACATCGATTGGTTGTTGAGGAGGTCCTCAATACCAAAGTGCACTTGAGGAAGCATAACGAACCTCAGGGCCTTGTCTAGGGGCGTCTTGCCTTGGCACATCCAATTGCTGTGGGAAGGGTGTTGTCATGTATTCGATGATTAGTTTGGTGTTATAAGAGGCCTAGACATCCAGCACAATTAAAATGAAGAAAACGTAGAAATCACTGATGTAGTATGTTTTATTTTATTTGCTATTGTTATGTTGTCTCTAATGTACCTTGTTAAAATATCACATATTGTTTGATTATTGGGTTTCGATGGGCCTTATATACATCTAGCCTCCTTCCACTTCATAGCTTAATCTTTTGGGTTTTAACATGGTTCCAGTGCCATGTATCCCTTAATTTCTTTCTGCGCATGGCTCTCTTTTCATCCTTTGTTCTTAGTTCATTTGCACGTGATAAGGTGTTAAAGCATTCCATATGTGTTTTCAATGTGCTGTTCTTAGTTCGTTTGCACGTGATAAGGCACTAAAGTATTCCATATGTGTTTTCAATGTGCCTTATATACGATTCGTCCTTAGACCTAATAGTTTGAAATTTTTGGGTCGGATATTGTAACATATGATTTTCTTTTCTCTTCCCAGGATGATAAGAAGCTTTACATATTTCTTGAACTCATGACCAATGGTTCACTTGCAACCCTTTATCACAAATATAACTTGGGAGATTCCCAAGTCTCTGCATACACTAGGCAAATTTTAAATGGTTTAAAGTATCTTCATGACCAGAATGTGGTCCACAGGTATTATGAGAAACATGCTCGACTTTGCATTTAGTTTTGACTAATTGGAATAGTGATTCACACTTGTCATTTCTGATGGATGGTTGATTTTGGTAAGGAAAGAGATAATAATCAAACAAGGAACGCTGGGAAACTTATATATTTAGTTTCATAGCACACTCCCTGGGTGCCTTTTGATAATACTTTTTTTACTATCCAATTACTTTTCTGGATTTAAGGGAGTTGTCAAATCTTTGAACCAAAATGTAGTGTTATGAAAAGTAGATTTGTTGTGATAATCAGCATGCAATGAAGTAACACTATGAGCTTGTACAGCATTATCTAGCATAGACAGGATTATTTACTACGCAAATGCTTGAAGGTGGAAATTTAAATTTGCACTATTGTTAACTGTGAGGATGATTATGAAAATTTTAATCTTTGATAATTCTTACGGACAGCTATGTTGGTTTCTCATGCTTCCAGTTCCTTCATCCTGTAGGGATATCAAATGTGCTAACATACTGGTTGATGCAAGTGGATCTGTGAGACTTGCAGGCTTTGGATTGGTATGTCTCATCAGTGAAAGTGAACTCTCTCTCTCTCTCTGTGCGCGCACGAGAGCAGCAAAGATGCATTTACAAATACATACACGTGCACACCTGATAAACACAAACACACATATAGACATGCACAAAGTGACAGGTGTTGTCCTTCACTTTTCTGAAATGACATATTGACTTTCCATGTTTATTCATACAGGCCACCAAAGTGAATGGTGCTGAATCCATTAAAGGAACTGCTTTTTGGATGGCACCTGAGGTTTGCACCCTCCGCTGCCATTATTTTAACATACTATCATTAGCTGTAATAAGTGCATATCTTTACCATTTTTTTCATCATCGTTGTTCGTAACTGCAGGTCGTCAAATTAAAGAACAGAGGCTATGGGTTGGCAGCTGATATTTGGAGCCTAGGGTGCACTGTTTTAGAGATGTTAACCGGCCGGCCTCCATATTCTCCCTTAGAAGGAGTATGTCACTAACTAACCCTTTTTTTAAGTTTTATATCCTCGAGATCCATGTTTTGCCAAGCTAACTAACTAGTTGCAACTTTTTTGTCATTGCTACTTTTTCTATGAGCTACTTGGTTGAATGGATGATGTGAGGAGTCCACTGGGCCGTCATTTTAAGAAAATAAAATGAGCAAGAGCATTACTTAGAAAAGAGAGGACAGAGAATTCAATAATATTTATCAAGAGCGGTCGTGTTAGAGGGTATGCATAGTTTTTATGGCCAATAGTTGTTTGGGATTCTGGAGCAGATGGTTATCTAACATTGTATGAAAACTCAGTTGAACATTTGAATCTTGACTCTCTTTGAAGTAATTTGGCATTGTTGTCTATACTTTTACTTATAAGCATAAGTTTACAGTGTCCGGTGGCATACATTTAGATAATCGCATAGTGTATATGTAAATAGTATCCCACCAAATGAAGTGGGGAACGCATATGACCATTTAGTCTCAACAATCTCTCTATCTTCTCTTTCACTGTCACATGGTACTTGAGCAACCAAGAGAGCCATCTCTGCTCCAGTCCTGAGAGCAGATATTGATTGCTTCATGTTCCCTGCTGCGTCCTTTCATTGCGAGGTTGTTCTCTGATTTGTCACTCGCCTTCATCAACCTTTGGTGTTTCCCTCATTGCCTTCAAGTGTTTGAATCAATCAATGACCTAAATGGCTGTCTTCTCTACTAGGAGTAGTTACTTTCGATATGGAAGTGGGTAACTTTTCAATTTGGTCGGTAATTTTCATGTCTTATGTCGAGTTGGCAAATTCTCTGTACACATAGTAAGTTTTTGGCAAATTTTCTGTACACATAGTAAGTTTTCCATAAGGGATGGTAATTACTGGCTCTAGCCAGTAAATCACCTTATGATGTTATCCATTTTTGGGCACGACAGCTTAGAGATCCCTTCCTTTTGGTAAAATGGCTGCTGCTGAAGTTTGGAGTGATCTCATCTTCTGAGTAACTTTGAAGTCTAGACTGCTTTTGTTATAGAGGAAAAAAGAAATAGTACCATCCCTCTCAAAGCCATCATAAAACATAAGCCGATGCCCCCTTTCTTTTCACTTTTTTTGTTCACATTAGGACTCTTAAAGATTTAGAGTAAAAAGGAATAAATACTTAATCTTTAATTAGGAGTAGTTGGAAACCATTTACATTGTTGGTCCCTGTGAACTTTTAACATGGTAGATGATTGCCTGAAGCATGATGCCCTCAGAATTGTCTGTAGATCTTATTGGTTTATCAAGCTGTCATATGTTAGTTCCCTCAGGATTTATGATTAATACAAGCCTCTACTATGTTCTTTCTTATTGTGGCAGATGCAAGCATTGTTCCGAATAGGCAGGGGCGAACCACCTCCAGTTCCTGATTCTTTATCAAGAGACGCTCAAGACTTAATCCTTAGATGCTTGCAAGTAAACCCAGATGATCGGCCTTCTGCGGCAGAGTTGCTAGACCATCCTTTTGTGAGGAAGCCACCTACTTCTTCTGGTTTTGCGTCACCTTGTTTCGACAGCATGTGGTCGTAAGGTTTTGCTAAGCGATCCCTTTCGGTCCATTGCTTTGAAGGTAATATTACACTTTACATTTGTTATTTTGTTGTTGCATTGCTAGTGGAAGTATTCTTCTTTAGGGCTAATGGCAAGATACCTTCATCAACTTACCACATTTCTTCTGTTTACTCCAAAAATTTATAACTTTTGACAGTCTACACTATGCTTTTAAATCGGAGCAAATAGTCCATGTATTAATAGGGCCTATGGTCAGTTTCTCAATTCCCTTACAAACTTTTCACGATTTACAATTTTCTCCATAATCCTTAATATTTTCACTAGATTGTCCTGAAACTTTTAATTTGGTGAGTTACCATAGCGGTTAATTGGTATACCATAGGTTAATTTGTCTTTCCCTGGGGTAGAGGTATGTGCAATTCGTCATCGCACCATGAAAACAACCATTGTTGAACTTTCCCTTGGCATATATATATGTGTGCGCGTGCGTAAATCTAGGAATATCATGAAAGTTTCAGTAGTGTGACAGTGACAATGACACACTGAGAAACCAAAGTGGACAAATATGCTTTGTACTTTCTGCTGTTGTGGAACCTCCTGGCAAAGTGGCTTCATTCCCTAAGAGATTTCACTGGCCACTTAACGGAAGCCCCTGACTAATTTGGGGAGCAACTTAATTGAATGGCCTCGTCTTCTTTAGTGGGTGGGTGTCTTTTGGAAGAGTGTTGTATCCCAAAACAAATGGTCTCATGCTTTAAAGCATTGGGATGGACATGATGGTTATTAGATATTTTTCATGTTGCCTAATGACTTTTCTTAGCCACCTCGATATTGTCAAAATTCTTGGTGTTTAGATTCTTCCTTTTGCATTTTGATTGCAAACCAAGTCTTTCCAGCTGTAAAGTTTTAACTCGTTACATTAGATGCTCGGATAGGAAAAACAGAACGGAGCAATATTCAGCTTCCACTGGTGTTTGTGTAATCTTAAGCCAAAATGCTAAGGGTGTCGTCGTAGTTTTTCCTACCTGAAATCATTTGTAGTGCATTGGTTATGCTGCTGCAATTCATTGGACCACTCAATGGTCGGCGGCATATTAATCACTGGTGAACACTCCCTAAGCGTCGCAAGCTTATAATGCGATGCTTTTTTTCTTGCAAGATAACTCCTCTTTGGCAGTGAGGTTGGAGCTTCTCAAGGATCAACAGTCCTTGCGAAGGGTCTTGGGCTGCAACTGATTTTCTGGTGTCTTTATTCTGCTCAAGTTAAGTATGTGTTGTTCATCTGGGAATTCGTAAATAGCATGCCATGTTGTATATTTTCCCATTAAAAAGGAAGGAAGAAAACAAAGAAGTTGACGACACAGGTTTTCTACCTCTAGGAAGCGTAGATAGGCGCGCCCAACTTCTACAGGATAAGCAATTGGTGAAGATTGGATATCCCTTGGGATCCACGACAGAATGCTGCATTTGCTTTGTTGTTGCTTGTTTGATATCGGGCCATCATCTGTAAATTCAAGTGTTGTTATTAATGGCATGTCGCTTCAAGATGAGCGCTTGTATCGAATGATGAAAATTTTGTACCGACAACAATCAAGCTCGTGGATGGAGGAGCAAATCTAGTTTTTACAGTGCCGTAGAGAAGGTTCTTGGGAAACTAACTTGAGCAGAAAACACAAAAAGGCTGAGGAAGCGAGGATTTACGATGGTGTTGCCTCTTCTTGTTTTACCGGCGGAAAAAGAGCTCGAAATCGCACTCCTGAATTTCTTCTTTACTTTCTTTTGATGGCTTCCTGCCGCTTCATTTTAGATGGTCTGCTAAGAACAAGTTGGGGAACGCACATCATGCCGGCATGAAACTGCACATGCTCACCCTGCAAAGAATAATCTTCTGCCCGAAGAAGATCAATCGATCGAGTTCCGAAAGGATGGATCCTACTGGTCATATGGCCCGACTCAAAATTCTGTTTACCTTTGGCCCAGAAGATGTCTAGCCCATATATTTCAGTGACCAGAATTTAATGATTACGGGCCAATGATCCTGCTGATCATGTGACCTTCCCACCCTTTCTTCACCTCCCCCACCACCCTCTCTCCAGTTTCATCTCTCCGTCTCTCTGAGCCGGAGCTCTTCACCTAGTCGGCAACTGTTGCCACTGACCCTCTCAGCAGACTCGGTGCTGACAAGCTCAGATCAGCTTTCTTCGGCCTCAGCCAAATCAGGTTCCCAACAAATCTTATTGAACAAATTGATGCTAATTGAATACTGTTATTTATTGACGAACCAATTGATGAAGTCAAGATCTTATATTTCAAAAATCATGTAAAGTAAGTTGTCTATCATTGTTTTTTTTTTTAGTCAGTCCTACTCTATTTCTATTCTACACTCACCTCGGTTTTTTTGCCCGCTTTTGCGGCGCGGGAGCCGAAACCACTTCAAACTTACGCGCGTTCTCACCCCATCTCCCCTCGGTGGTGGAGATTTGAACCTCACCTCCCCTTCCATATTGGAAGGGTGGCCACTAGGGCGAATCCCAGTGGTTTTTTACTAGCTTGAATAGCACACATTTTTTTCTCCTTTTTTTGAAGAATGATAGTGTGATAAAATAGTTCGTGTGGAACATGCTCTAGAAGCTGTTAATTGATTGTAAATTCAATGCTGTTAATTGGCTGTAGAAGGCACATTTCTTTTTCATCCTCGTCGGTTGTAATTGCTGATCATCAACAATGGAAAGAACAGTAGGTATGGGTTGAAAGCTGAAATTTGGAGCTTGGGTGCACTGTTTTAGAGATGTTAACACGCAAGCGTCCAGATACTAGCTAAGAACAGGTATGTAATTAAGTAACCTTCATTTTATGTTTTATATCCTCGAGATCCATGTTAGGATAGAGTTACTAAATAAGTTTAGCACATATTGTGATGAGTCCATTGTGATGTATTTTGAGAAAACGAAATGAGCAAGGGCACTTCATAGAATAGAGAGAGGACAGAGAATTCAATGACAATTATTAAGGCCCTGTTTGGTAACCATCCAAACAGGGCCAAATTCTGATTTTTTGTTTCCAAAATCAGTTTGGGCCAAGAATCGCGTTTGGTAAAATTTTTGTTTCCGAGAATAAATTTGTTCCCGGGAACAGATTGGGAGTGGAATCAAGAATAAAAAAAGAAGAAGTTGATTCTTGTTTCGAGAACAAATTTGAGAATAAAAAACCAACTCTTCTTCTTCTTCCCTTTGGCCATCTCGCAATCACTGTCCACCCCCGCCCGCCGCCGCCGTCTGTCGGTCTGGCGAGCTTGCCGGAGGCTCGCTAGGCCAGGGCGAGGTCCAGCGAGCTCGGCGGAGGCAAGCCCAGCCACCGGCGAGGCTCGGCCTCCTTGGATCTGGCGAGGCTGAGCCTCGCCAGTGGCCAGGCGAGCCTCGCCGGGACTGGGTGAGGCCCGACTAGCCTCGACGACTGGGCGAGGCCTGCCTGGCCACCGGCAGGGCTGGGCGAGGCTTGCCTAGTTGCCGGTGACGCTCCGGTGAGGTCGGCGGCCACAAGAAGAAGAAAAAGAATAGGAGAAAAAGGAAAAAAAGAAAAGGAAAAGGAAAAAGAAAAGAAAAAAAAGGAAAAAAAAAAAGTAAAAAATTTATTTAAAAATTAAAATAAATTGATTTGGAATAGAATTAATGAGCACGGTACCAAACGCAATTCTATTTCAGAATCGAAATTTTGGACAGTTACCAAACGACTTAAAATGTTTATAATTAGTTCCCAGGAACGGAATAAAAAAAAAAATCATTTCTGATCAGAATTTATTTTCGGAAACAGAATCGTTACCAAATGCGCCCTAAGAGTATGGTCGTGTTTAAGGAAATGCATAGTATTTTATGGCCAATGGTTGGGATTCTGAGCAAATGATTGGCTAACATGGTATGAAAACTTGGTTGAATATTTGAATCATGACTTTCTCTTTTAAGTGATTTAGCTTGGCTTAGGAGATCGATATGGGAAATTATTTTGTTTCCATTTACTTTTATCACAATTAGACCCGTTAAACGGATGGGTCGGGTCGGGTCGGGTTTGGGTCGGGTCATAAATGATTTGATCCAATTGACCAATTTAACCCGTTTATGACCCATTTATTGTAGTGCAAAATTTTTGACCCATATTTGACCCGACCCGTACTCGACCCATACCCGACCAATTTATCAAAACCTAAAAAGCTTATATATATAGATATATTTTAAAAATGGTATTGCTAAAATGATTTTATACAACACAAATTTAATGGACAATTTTTATAATTTTTAAAATAATTATTAAAAAAATCAAAATTTTATTATTTTTATTTTTTAAAAATTAATTTTTAAATTAATTTTATTTTTTATTTTTAAGAATATAATATTTATTTTTCTTTTTTTTTTCTCCTTCTTCTTCTTTGGCCGGCCGCTAGCCACGAAAACAATCGGTGACCGGCCACAGGCGAGCCTCGAGCTTGCCCGACTTGCCGACATCGCGAGCTCAAGACTCTCTAGATCCATCGGTAAGGCCTCCACCTCGTTAGATCCGGTGAGCTTGAGGCTTGCCAGATTGGCGAGGCTCGAGCCTCGCCGGACGTTGGCGAGGCCTCCACCTCGCCAGATTTGGCGAGCTCGAGCTTGAGGCTCGAGCCTCGCCCAACGTCGGCAAGTTCGAGTCTCGCTAGATTGGCGAGGCTCGAGCCTCGTCGGAGACATTAGACGAGGCCTCTACCTCGCCAAATGGCGAGCTTGAGGCTCGCTAGATCGGTAAGGCTCGAGCCTCGTCCGACATTGGTGAGGCCTCCACCTCGCCAGATCTGGCGAATTCGCGGGCGAGCTCAAGGCTAGCTTGGCCAGTCAACGGCCATCATCAACCGGCCATCGGAGGAAGGAAGAAGAAAGAAAAAAAAAAAAAAAAAAAAAAGGAAAGAAAAAGAAAAAGAAAAAAAATTAAAATAAAATAATAATTATAATTTCAATTTTTATAAAAAAAAAATATTTTTGTAAAGTTAAAGAGGGAAGATGGAGATTGTGTGATTTTGATTGAAAATGGGTTCTAAATACAACCCATTTAAGACCTACCTATCTTAAGCCTTTAATTATTAAACTCATTTAAGTAGCTTCTTCAAGAAGCAAGTGACCCATATATGAGACTAAGACCCATTTTGCCACCTCTAATCACAATTTCCAACAATTTTATTTCCGAATCCTTAGAATTAGGAAGTAGATGACTAGGATTAGGAAGTAGGAAATCTATTCCTATTTTCTTGCGATTTTCTAGCTGTCCTGGGCCATAAATATGTCATCTTCTCTGAAAGTATGATATGTAATAAGAAACAGAACAAACCACGTTTCTTCTTTGAAATTTGCATTGTCTAGTACTTTTAATTATTAGAACAAGTGTACACTGAGTGTACAATGGCTTAAGTTTGGTTAATCGCCCATTGTAATTTATCTTCTCTAAAAGTATGATATGCAATATCATGCATTGGTCCCTGTGAATCGTTTCATATCCCGCCATTCCCACCTCTGCAATAACTGTGATTCCTGAAGGATCATGGCGGATGATTGTGTCATAATCCTGAGATTTCCCATGCATAAAGGACCATGCATAATTGAAAAAAACTAACCAAGTTGCCTAGGTTTCCAGAGTTCTCTAGAGTATTTCTAGGGATGGGCAATACAATGTATTGGGGTCTAAAGCATTGTAGGCATAAATGTTGGGAGTTGGTAGATGGGAAAATGTAATTTCTACCATTAGATCGAACGTCGATCAATAGTTGTATTGAGATGGACTATTGTATAAATATGAGTTCTTGATTCTGAATGGAATATGCAGAGTTTCTCCGAATAGCCAGTTAATTTTCACCGAGTGTGGTGGTTGTCTATCCTAACCCACTGGATAATTACCCCAAAATGTAGATCCATGCTAGGTATTATTTCTTATTTTGTTTTACACGCTTTAGGCCTATATGTCCCATTACTACTTTCCTATATATCATTCGTGAATAGCAAAGATTAGTTTTGAAATCATTAAAATGGCGGTTGACATATCTTATACATCTAATAATTCAGAGTTAATGTGTTCCCTATGCTATTGTAAATTGAGATGATTATGACTCGACAATTTCTAATGACAGGCATTATTCGAAATTGACAGAATAATTAGTTAGTTCATGTTAATCATGCTATAAATTACTATCTTGCCAAAGCAAAAACCTTGATGTGACACGTCCATGAATAAAGTGCGTTACGATGACAAGATGCAATGTTGTACTTTGGAAATGCCATGACTAATTCTGATAGTTGTCTATACGCAGCAGTTGAGCCATCTAGGTCGGAATCTATTTTGATTGTTGGAGATGGTGGAGATATTTGGCGGGTACTTCATGGATTCAATTTATATCTAAATAAACCCTTTAATACTTATATTATGTGTTCATTAGAGAGTGTGTCCAAGGTTCTGGTGTGTCTTTCGGAAATTCTGACCGGAACATGAATCAAAGACACAAATCGGTGTAACCAATGACCATAACTTTGTTGAATGGGCTCGGTCACATCTAGAAAAAGGAGAAAGGTCTATACAGATCGATTGATTTCAGAGTTTGGAGATCGTTTCTCAGAAAGAAGTGCCAAGATTGATTTGCCGTTTGCTGCTCACTGCCTTAGCCAAGATCTAAAAGCTTGTCCCAAGATGAGTGAAGTTATTGAAGTGTTGAAGACTCTCCAAGCTCCTTAGAAAAATAAAAAAAAAAAAATTAAAAAATGTCCACGTTAGCACTAACTCAGCACTAACCCAGCACTAACCGTATTATGTAGGACGGCTTGTGCCTATATCGGCGATTTCTAGCCAAAATTAGTCGGATAGACTATTTTAGCAAACCATTAAAAGATTTATAATTAAATTAGCATAAGTATAATAAGTTTAGGAATTTTTGCTAAGTTTCCTACGGGGCTACAAGGCCTTAAAAAGTGTGAACCAACATATGTAGAAGTTGATCTATATGAGAAACTGACATATTTATTCCAAAAAATCCTAGTAAGTCATAAACCAAGCTAACTAGCAAATAATTAGCAAATGGGCAGAGAATAAGTATCAAATTTGAGAGTATTAATATCATGAAAACCTCATATTAGTATACATATGAAAAATTTATCATAAATTAATTTTTTAACCATCAAAAACCTCAAATTGATATACTTATGATAAATTTACCACAAACAATTTTTTTGGCTGCCAAAATCCATAAAATAGTATATATTTGACAAATTTACGGACAAGTGTAAGGAAAGTTTTAAACTTATTGCATTAGTGTTAATTTAGTTTTAGACCTTTTAGTTTTAGACCTTTTATTTGTACCAATTTAGTCCTAAACCTTTTGTTATAGTGTCAATTAAGTCATTCCGACTAATTTTGGCCGATTTTTGTTAATGTGGATGCCAGTTAGCTCACGTGGCATGGTTGGCATTGATGTGGATAGCTTATAAATAATATATTAATATTTTTTTTCGAATTTTTTTTATTTTTTTTCCTCCTTCCCTTTCTTCTTCCTCCTCCCAATTGCCAATCGGCAATCGGCCAAAGGCAAGCTCTTGCCTCGCCGGCCTCTAGCGAGTGTTGTTGGCCACTAGCAAGGCTCGAGCGCTCACCAGAGGCCGCAAGGGCTAGCTTGCCAAATCCAATGAGGTTGACTTTGACTGGCGCGGCCTCTAGCGAGGTCGAGCCTCGCAAGCTTGACCTTGATGGATCTGGCATTGGCAAGCCTCGTTAGTGGCTGGCGAGGATCACTAGAGGCCAATGAGGTCCCTCTTCGGCCCTTGCCTCCAGTGATTGCTGAGGTCCTACAACCGGCTGGAGGAAGAAGGAATGGAAGGACAAATAAAAAAAAAAAAAGAAAGAAAGAAAAGAACAGAAATTAAAAAATAAAAATATTAAAATATTATTAAAAATTATCAACATCATTGTTGATCGTGCCACGTAAGCTAATCGGCATCCATATTAGCAAAATTCAGCCAAAATTAATTGGAATGACTAAATTGGCACTAGGTCAAAAGGTTTATAACTGAATTAGCATTAGGTCAAAAAGTTGTACACTAAATTGACATCGGTTAAAAAGTTTATTACTAAATTAGCATCATGAAATATGTTTAAGATTTTTCTAACATTTTTTCTAACAAATTTGCCATTTGTTAATTTCAGTTAAATTGGATTATTACCATGAAAAAATCATAAATTGGTACACATGTGACAAGCAGAGAGTAAAATTCCAAATTGATATTCTCATTAATTGTCACATGTCATCCAACTTAGCAATTTGACGGTGAAATTTCACAAAAACTAATGGATGGTAAATTTGTTATAAGTGTATCAGTTTGGTATTTAGTTTGAGGTAAATTTATCATAGGTATACTGGTTTGTAGTTTTTGGTAGTATTAGCCCAATTCAAAAAGTTGGCCATAGATATGCCGAAACTATAAAATTCTATTCTATTATATAATGCAGACTTTATTTTTTATTATAGGAACTTATAGGGGAATTAACTTAATCATTAGTTGTTTAATTTTCTAATATTATTGTCATGCCGAGTAATCATGGATGTGGATACTTATAGATAAGACAACGGTTTGGCTAGTGGGGTACCACATTCTTTTTATTCGAAATATTTAGGGAAAATTCTAAATAAGAGCTTGAAATATTCATATTTTCCCAAATAAGGGTCCGGAGTTAACATTATTTCAAATAAGAGCATAATATGGTCAAATCGTATCAAATGGGGCCTGAAGTTGCCAAATCGTCTCAAATAAGGACTTTTGATATTCTGGCAATCGGAGAAAAGGTATTTTAGTCAAAAAATTCGAAGTGTATTTTTTATTTATTTTTGATTTGTTTTCTTTTTCTTTCCTTTTCCTTTTATTTTTATTTTTATTTTCTCTTCTTTCCTCCGTCAGCCATGGCGAAGGTTGCCAAACTCAAGTGAGGGCGAGAGGGAGGGTTGCCCTCACTGATGTCGAGTGATGGTCGCCCTCGCCCGATCTGGCAAGGGCCACCCAATGAGGAATGCCCTCATAGATCAAGTGAGGCCCGCAGGACTAGATTTGATGAGGGTCGCCCTGTCAAATTTG
The DNA here is from genome assembly GCA_014182715.1 of Eucalyptus cloeziana. Taxonomy (NCBI): domain Eukaryota; kingdom Viridiplantae; phylum Streptophyta; class Magnoliopsida; order Myrtales; family Myrtaceae; genus Eucalyptus; species Eucalyptus cloeziana. The sequence goes on from CM024640.1 coordinate 1,309,839, forward strand.
GCGAGGGTGTTCCTTGCCTACCCAAGCAAGGGCGACCCTTGCTTCACGTTGGCGAGGGCAGCCCTCCCTTGAGGCCAGTAACCTCCGCCATGGCCGGCAGAGGGAAGAAGAGGAACAAAAAAAAAAAAAGTAAAAGGAAAAAAAAAAAAACAAATTTAAACAATTAAAAGACTAAAATGCCCTTTAGCCAGTAAGGTTAGGCCATTCTTTGAGACTGATATAGTCACTTTAGACTCTTATTTAAGATGATTTGGCTACTTTAGGCCCTTATTTGAAATAATGTATATTTTAAATCTTTATTTGAGAAAATGAGAGAATTTTAGGCCTTTATTTAGAATTTTCCCAAGTATTTGAAACTTTTACGATATACAAATATTAACGGATAAATTCACCATTATTGTTATCATGCCATATATTTCTCATTCGTCCTCCTCTTACCTACAACTGTCTATTTGATGTAAATAAATCCACATCCACAGAGTGTGCCATCTATTCGAGCTTTCTAGAATTCTGTGCCGGCATGTGCTTCGAGTCCTCTCGGCAAGGAATTGTTTCCAAATCCTCGAAAAGTATTTTCCGCCTCCGACGGCGGAAGATCAGCAAGTCTTCGTCGAAGCTCCTTCATAATGCTCCGAGCGATCACACGGCAAGATTACGGTTACTCCAGAGAGCATGGTAACGAATCTCATATCGGAGTCAGCCAAAGACCAAGGAGATGCTAGACATCGTGACCGAGCAAGTTTCCATCCTCTTATCGTGTATCAGAGAGCGGCCGGCATCGTCGCCAGTCGTAAGAGACGCTTCTTCCATTCATATAACTTTTGAGGAGGCTATTTTGATAATCGGACGGTAGGCGTATCCTCCATGCTGTTCCTAGGCTGGATCAATGCGTAACGCAGAGCAGGTTGTGGATTTGGGAGTTTAATTTGGTTTAATTTGGGAATTGAACATATTGAAGTAAAATTTTGTAGTCTGATGACCGGGTATGGAACATATTTCTATCTCAGATATCACCAAGAATCCTGCTTTTAACCGGGAATGAGTTCACAAGGATATTGATACAGTATGGATACTACTTTAGAATTTATTGTTGAAAAGGTCATAATTTCCTTCTATTAGACTTTTGATTGGTTATCATCGCTTCGTTGCAATTTTTAACATATCCATAAATTAAGTCATGTGATCTTTAACATAAACTATATTTACTTCACTATTCCATGAGAAAGCTGGCGAGTTTTCTATATTAGTTACGCAATGCAACCTGCTTATTATGGGTTTTGGTTCATTTATCAAGTTCAGGAGCGCTGAATTCATCTCTAGTGTCTAAGAAACATCTAACTTTCGGGGTATAATATGAAATCTAAGAAAAGAAATGACATTATCCCATCATCCCATCGTAATTCGATAAGTTTATAGAATTTTCAAGTGTGATGTGATTGTAATTATTAGAGGAGGGAAAAACAATTAAGACAAAAGAATATTTTAAAGAGGAAACGATAGATAGATAAAATTATAAGTATATGAAGTGTACTTTAATATATAAAAGAGAAATATATTAGATTGTGATGAATAAAATAAAAGTAGACCAACTCTAATTGTAGTTTCAATAAAATATGACATTAACCCACAAAGTGCAAAAGAAATGGAAGTAGCACAACCGACTCCTTTAAACTCAAAATAATTTAGTATACTAAAATTAAGAAAAAAGGAAGAGAGAAGAGAAGGGGCAGGGAGCAACATAGACATGGAAGAGATTTTTTTAGTAAAATAGATATCGGAAAAGAGAAAAAGAAGAGGAAAGAAGGGAGAGAGTGATCTGGGTTCTCTCAAAACCCTTCTTTTATACATGGGACAGAGTACAGCTATTACACAATTCTTCTTTCCTGATCCTAATAAAACCCATTAAATGCTCGAAATTCACTTTTACATTATATATTAAAGATTGTAGCCCTGTAAACAAACGGGTGATATATAACTTGCATGATATTGAGATGAAACCTCATTTAATTCACTACTCCATCAACTCCTGTTTGTCAAAACTGAAGAAGCTCAATGTTGCAACCAAGAGTAAGATACTAATCTTAGAAAAACAAAACAAGAATTGTCCTTATTATTATTTTCATCACCTCATACCACAACGAATAGCCATAGATATTACATGCAAAGAAATCTTAAAGGGAAAGTCTGGCTTGATACATAATCTCCAATCATTTTTCCAATCACAACGAGTAAGATGAATAAAAAGCAAAGAGGTATAGAGAAAGACTAAGTGAAGTTGCAAAATGACCGTAGCCTTTGTTTGATGGCATCGTCTTGCCACACCAATGTAGACCACCATGATAGTTCAACGTTAATGGATCTTAGAATGACAGCATTTTCTCCGGAAAAGGGAAGTTTCAACAAGGATCGACATGAAGCTATCTCCACTCTCTCTAGTGAAGGCCAAATCAACGAGTCATCCGGCGTAATGCTCCTCAATTTCGGAAGATCACGAAGTACTAGCTTTTTAAGTCTTGGAAGTGTTCTTGGGTCCAAACAATGATTCTCGGATTCAATGACGATCTCCTCAATTTCGTGGCACTCTTCGACACTCAAATGCTCAAGTTCCGCTAATTGCTTAATCAAACCATCTGAGAAGATCTTCTTCAACTTAGGGCAATTGTACAAGATTAAACAAGTCATCCAACCTAAGCTTCCCTCAGACACAGGACCATTCCAAATGCAATACAAACTCGGGACATTCTTTATAACCATTCTCTCTAGCCGTCGGAATGTAGGATGTGGTGCTATGTTACCGTCAATAATGCATATGATATCCTCACATCCCTCCACTGAACAAGCTCTGAGATTACTCATGTTTTTAGTGCCAAAATCTGATAAGCTCGATATATTCTTGTGATCAATCAATTCAAATACATTGGTCTCAGTGAGTACTTCTAAGATCACAGGATGTACGACTTCATGGTTTGCATACTTCAAGAACTTGCACGATTGATATTCAAAATAATCAAGAATATGATGCTTGACTGAATTGCAAATACCGACTGAAAATTGGAATGTGAAGTGCACATTCTTCCACACACGGCTTGATTTGACGAAGATTTCAAGGCACTCCACCTTAGGAAAGGAAATTGTTAGCAAAGTCAACCGTGTCAAGATAGAAACCTCCTCCATGATGGTCCTTGCTACCTGATCAGACCACAAAGTGTTTGGGTCTACATCGATGACGAGTTCTTCTAATAATGAAAGCCTTGAAATCACCTCGGAGGTTAGATTTCCAATGCCGAAATTTGACGATGACATCCGTAAACATCTCATTTGTGATAAACATCTAACTTGAATAGGTAAAGAGATGATTCTGGTATGTCGGATATCTAGCACCTCTAGATGCACCAGTGCCCCTAAGCTCGAAGGCAGTTCTGTTAAAAGCGGGCAGGAATTCAAGTAGAGTGCCCTAAGACCAGTCAAGCATGAAAAAGAAGGTGGAAGGGATGTGATGGCGCTCCTGTGTAAGTCCAAAACTCGGAGTCTTTGCATAGACGAGAAGAAGGTATCTGGAATCAAATTCAAGTTGTAATTTCTTTGCAGGAGTAAAGTCGAAAGATTTATGCAATTTGGTGTTGCTGGAAGACTATGCAAGTCATTATCCATCAAAGAAATTCGACTTGCACGTGCCCATTCTTCTTCGTTTGGGGCCTCCTTTAGCCCCTCGCATGTTCTTGCCAAGAACTTGAGGTCAACGCCTCGTGATGAGATTTTAAGCGCCATATTACGAATGACTTTGTTCATTTGGACATGTTCCTTCATCGTACCTTCTTCTAACAAAGATGCATTAATCAGATCCTCCAATATCTTATGCCCTCTACCGCGGGCATCTCTAAACTCATCAATGTTATGAAGAAATCCCTCTGCCTTCCAACATTCCATCAAATAGTCTACAAATATGTCGCAGTCTTCAGGAAACAATGCTCCATATAGAAAGCAATCCTTTTTATCATTCTCGTCTAAATCATCATAACAGAATTGCAGAAACTCAAGCACTTCATCTAGGCCTTCACTTTGATTACTGGGCCATCTTTGCAAGCTTCTCAGTCCATCTCTCCAGAGGTGAATGTTCTTCTTATTCCTGAAAGTCCGAGCCACTTTATCGATCAACAGTGGCAAACCACAACACTCTCTGACCATAAGTTTTGATATTGGCATGATGTTTGGATTTATGATACTTCGACCGACTTTTTCTTCGAACATTCTATATGCATCAGAATTGGATAAACGTTTCTTGTGGACAAGCTCGTCGACATTCATTTTACGGCACGACTCGAAGAATCTACTGGCAATTACCACCCTGCTGTCCTTGTCAGTATTAGGAATGCCTACCTCATGTAGATCGAGAGGATCCCAAACTTCATCAAGGAGAAGTAAGTACCTCATGGCTCTCAACTCATTTGATATAAGTTGAGCAGCCTCAACCGCATTCACTCTGCCCTCCACTTTTAGCTTCAGACGCCGCGTGATTGCATCTTGCACCTTCTCAATACTCCAAGCCTTCGACACTGATACCCAAATGACAATATCAAACATTTTCTTAACCTCTTCATTATTATTCAGATTCTGCATGACTGTGGTTTTTCCAATGCCAACCATTCCCCAGAGTCCAATCCTTTTGACATTTCTTTCCCTCAGAAAATCCAATATCTCGTCGACGGTCTCACGTAGTGAAGGTTTATCCTCAATCCTAGGGGCATCTATGACTATCACGGGCTCCGGTGGTCTTTCAGCTACCAGCCCATTATCGAGCTTTCCTTCTTTTATCAAGTCTTGTAATTCCTCATGCTTTTTGGCCATATACTTGCTGAGCTTTGCACGCGACCAGAACCGAGGGAATCTCCAGGCATACTTGATTTCTTTCTTGTACTTGCTGTCCAATTCGAGCAATTCCCGTTCAGCCATCTTGACCTTGCCAATCCAACCTTCACATTCCTCCCTCTTCATCTTTTTTTCCTTTATTTCTTTCTCTACAATTTCCTTTCTTTTAAAAAGCGTTTCTGCTTGTTTGTTCAACTCCTTAAAATTGATCTCGAATTTGTTAGCATAGTCCTTTTTTTTACTGATGTAGCTAAAAATCTTACGCCCATCCTTGCATGCTTCTACTACTATTGCAGAAGCTGCTGCGGTTGCTATTGCTTCAACCATGACTATAACAAGAACAAAAGTCATGAGATGTTGCTGATAATACTTACTCTGACAAAAGGAAAAAGATAAGGCTCAACATTACATTTGTCGAGTGAATGCACAAGAAAAATATCAGTATAAACAGGAAGGAAATAAAGTTTTGTAATGATTCTGAGACTTCAAGACGGATGTCTCAACAACAAAAACCTTAAAACTTCTTCATTTGGCTCAATTACAGTCTAAGTGAATCTGATCCATATGTGCAAACCTACGTCGTTGAGAACAATTGGTACCTAAACTAGAACATGATGACCTGATACATGTAATAAAAGCATATGGCAAGTTAGAGTAATAAGAGAAGTCACAGCAGTGACAACGTTCTTGGTTCAGCTCAAGTACACACAGAATCTGAAATGTCATCTTTCCACAAAAATGGGCATTGACAAAGTTAGACAAATGAAACAAGAGCTTTTTCTAATAATTGTGTGCTTAAAAGGAAGTTGCCTACTTAACCCCACATACACAAAAAGAAATGTTAGGTTCTACATGTACATACACTCTGTTCGATTTGAGAGATCCAACAGATTCAGAAGAAGATAAATTTAGACCATTAGGTATTATGAGATGGCAAAGGATGGCAGCTGTTCAAGCCGCAAAAGTAGCATCCCTTGTGATCCGACCATCGTTTCATCAAAGAGCAGAGGAGCAATCTTGCAGTGGAGATTTGATCTTTTCAAGAACAGGCTTAGGCAACAGAAACGAAAGAAATAAAAGAAAAAAGAAAAGATCGAAATACAGTCCCACAAGCAACATATCTAAGATTTAGAGAGAGTGAAGAAACATCTCGCGTACCTGATTCCACTGAGATTGAGATTGGCAAGATGAGAATCACATGTGTGGAAAGTAATCCTCAGCTGAAGCTACTTCAAAGAGGAAATGAGTCAGTGGGAGATCCATTGACGTTGACTCATCAGAAAGACCAAATTGCACCTATTCAATTGCGCAAATTCCCCCAGGCACCTTAGCACATAATTGTCATTTGGCAAGTTTCGGACAATTCATCCACGTGTCAAACTTTCATTAGATGTTTGAATGCGGTCCACTTACTTTTTGTTTGCTTCTTTAATTTTTGTAAAGTTCAAATGATATTTCAAATTATTAGGAGAAAGTCTTTTTCTTTTGGCCAGAGAGAGAAAGTCAATAAGCAACTTTTATGCTGGTAAAACGAATGGGACGAAGTAACTTTTTTCCCAGAAAAAAATCATCATTCTAACTTTCAAACTTTAAGGGGACGGTTGTAGAATTTTTTACCATTGAGGGAGTGTGCAAGCAATCCCAACCCTTCCAACGAAAAATTCTTAGATAAATCCAATGCATTTTGTTTGGTTCGTTAAAGTTTAGATTCAAACGATGAGGCACCGTAATTTAATAGGAGAAGTTTTGGATCAAGGGCTTGGAAGAACTTGTCGTTGATAGTCAAGGCATAATTAGCTTAAATTAGTTAGATTAGTAGGGAAATTGAGCGCAACTCTCATGGATCTTATCGTTAATTAGGCGTTTTGCCTTATACACTTGTCCATATGCAGCTACCCCTGGAGAATGGAGCTTCCATGCTCTACTGGAAGTTCATAGTTGTTGCTCGAGTTGGATCTATCATGGTCAGGAGTAGTCAACCTACCTTGTTCGATCGGAAATGAGAGGAAATTATGTGTAATTAGGATGGGATATACAATGATAGAAAAGTTGCTTGAGCTGATGCAACATTGCGACATTCTCCAAACTTGAAAAACCTGTTGACTCGTGTTATTGATGAATGCTCCACAATACATTTATCAGTCTTGGAAGGCTTGGTGAAGTTGAGGGAATTGCGAATTACTGGGTGTAAATGCCTCATGAGGACACCTGATCTATCGTGCTTGAGAAATCTACAATCCTTGGACCTGTGTTGATTAGAAATAGTTGTTGAGGTTAAAAGTTTGGGGGAATCAAAATCTTTGCTGCCCCTGGAATTTCCTCAGTGCAATTCAATTGAAAGGATACCTAACTTATGCTAAGAGCTACAGGAGGCCTCGATAGCTTAGAGTCTTTGAAAGTACTTGGAGATCAAAGTTTGTAGATCTCTGGAAATGTTGACCAATGTATCAAGATCAATGCAGATAAAGATGGATCGGACATCTCCTCGTGCCATCAATTGGAAGATACGGCTTATGAAAATGATTCCCCATAAGGTATCTATTGTAAGGATTTTTCTCATGTGGGCTAATATTAATCTAATAAGATGAGATATAAGATTTATTAATTAGTATAATATGAGGCTAGTTAGTATGGATTGAGTTGAGCTTGGTCTATGATGAGAGAGCCTAACTAAAAACTCTAAAAATAGTGTTTAAATCTCTCCTTTAACCCATATACACAAACATCCTTACATACAGAGTGTTTACCGTACACTCAGGATGATGGGCAGTCTCCTTGAGCCAATAATATAGAGGACAATAGAGGATAAGTGCTTGAGCTTTGAATCATCGCTATTCCGGATCTGAAATAATAGATTCCAAATTAGGTGCGTAAATCTCTCTATTCAATTATATGTGTTCTTAATTTTAGCTATGGAGATTTTAGGATGCTGTTTTCGCGGCCTACATCTATCTCATCAGTTTGATTATTGATTATAATTTGGACATTTTATAACCAAGCAAGTGTAAATTGTATTCATGGTATGAACAAAAAGCATTAGATGCACAAGTTTCAATTGGTTGATGTGCAAGGTGCATTGGCTCAGAGGAAGAGATTCATCTACTAACTTATCTATGTGTTCTTAATATTAACATTTCGTAACATGTTTGTCTATGAATCAAAATTAGTGATTGATGGTAAGAAAATTAGAAAACAATTCTTTTGTTGTTGTTTGTTAATACTGTGATGTTGGATGCATATGAATGCATTGCATTGAAGATGAGAAAGATGTGAGCAACTTTAGAAATCAATGTTAAGTGTGTCTCCTAATCTAACAGATGAAACATAGTTATGCTACAGTGATCAAGAAGAGATTCCATAGGATGCCAAGGACCAAAAGATACACTAAAGCCTTTCCGTAAATTCCATTAGAACTCTAGTGAAAAGGCTTCATTTCATCCCTCTCTTGAAGCACTTTCTTCCAAAAATCCCAGGGTCATGTAATATCGGCTGCAACTGAGGTAGTTATGGCTGCTAGAAAACACTGTGATATCTAAATCACTGAGGGCGTATTTGGTAATGCTTTTATTCCCGAGAACAATTTCGATTAGAAATGATTATTTTTTATTCTATTCCCTAAACAATTTCTAAGCATTTTAAGCCGTTTGGTAATTGTCTAATATTTCAATTCCCAAAATAGAATTCCATTTAACACCGTCCTCAAAATTTTTATTTCAAATCATTTTCTTTTAATTTTTAAATTATATATATATATATATATTCTTTCCTTTCTCCTCCTCTTCTTTAAGGGTTGCCGATCGCCGGCCTTTGGATGACCGACGACCGGCCAGACAAGGGTCGGCAACCTTGCCGAAGTGTCGTCGGCCCTCGCCGAGGCCGCATCTCGTCGGCCGAGCCTTAGCTAGGTGAGCGGCCTCGCCCAAATCTAGAAAGGCCGACCTCGCAGTGGCCCGACAAGGTTGAGCTCTGCCGGTGGCTGGGCGAGCTCAGCCTCGCCTAGCCATGGCTCAATTGAGCCTCGCTGGTGGCTAGGGGAGGCCTGGGCAAGGCTCGCTTGGCCACTAGCGAGGCTCGGCTGTGCTAGATCTAGTGAGGCCGAGCCTCGTCGGTGACTGGGCGAGCCTCTGGTGAGATCACCGAACCTTGCCCTGGCCTAGCGAGCCTCTGACAAGATTGCTGAAGCTCGTTGGATTGGTCGCCGGCGGGCCGTGGCGTGGGCGATGGCGATTGAAGAAGAGAAGAGAGGGAAGAAGAACAAGAAGAAAGAAGAGAAAAGAGAAAAAATGAATTGGCGATTATGAAATTGTTTCCAAGAACAAAGCATTAACTTTTTCTTTTTACTTCTCGATTTTGTTTCAAATCTACTTTCGGGAACAAAAAAAATAGAAATTTATTTTCGGGAATAAAAGTTTTACCGAACGAATTTTTGTTCCGAATCTACTCTCCAGAACAAAAAAAATAGAAATTATTACAATTTTGTCAAACGCATCTTTATACTAATTGTCAGAAAAGAGAAAGATGGACCCGAAGTGGATTAAAGGGAGAAGATGGACCCGAAGTGGATTTCCGATTGCTCCTGTCCCCTTCCTTTTCTCCTCGCCGAACCGTCGATAAGACTTCTGAAAGTGAAATGACGATCGAGGGCATTAAAGAAAATCGAAAGGAAGCAAAGAAAGTAGAATCTTCTTTCCTTAAAGATGAGGTGGCCAACCATCAGAGAGGAAGACAGCTCAAACCTCCCTCGCGGTCCTCTCTCTCTCTCTCTCTGTTTTTGTTTTTTTTTCTTGTCTTTTCGTCCTTTTGTTTTTTGAGGTTGGCGCAAAACATGTACATAAATACATACATACACAAATGTACACATGCGCGCCCGCCTTTTTTTTAAAATTTTAATTAATTGATGATCATTTAAATATTCTTAAATAATTTATTTTTAAATAATTATTTTCTTTTTTGATGTGTCAACAATTCTATCTTTATTACATATCTGTCAAATCGGACATTTTCTGTGTTGTTGCTCCATCGGCCAATCCTAACTTTCACCATTGTTTGCTTGTCTGACTTTTCTGATTGGTGTTTGCATTAAGACCAATGCCAACCCAAACCAAACCGCGCCTCTCAAATTCATTCATAGAGAGAGGAACCTAAGGGCGGCACCAAGAGATCACGACAAATTCAACAAGACGTTAGGACTAAAGTACTTGAGCTACAAAGGACTGGAAAATCATTTTATCATATTATGGTGCGTGGTAGGATTTGTGTCTGTATGGATGACTCCCAATCGCAAAGCAATCACCTTAATGAATTCCGAATCTACATTCCCATCTTCTCTAGGAATTGTCCTTTGAGGTTGTGGTGTCTACACATGGAAAAAATGTCAAAATTAGGTCAGAAAAAATATGTCCTTCCATTTTCTCCAACATAAAACTTGATGATGTTAAAATTCAGATCAAGCTCTATGGAAATGACCTGATCAATAATGACACAGTTTTAATTATGATGATGTTAAGCTTCAACCAAGCTCTATAGAAATGACCTGATCAAGAATGAGATGCAAATTGGTTTTGATGAAGGGAAGCACTATCGAGGGTACATTTGATAACATTCTGTTCTCGAAATCATAAGTAATTTTTTATATTTCTATTCTTTGGACATGTTTGGCAATTAAAAAAATATTTATTCCTGAAATAGAAAAATAATAGAAATATGTGTGTTACGATTCTAAAAATTTTTATTCCATGTTTTATTTAATTATAAAATGTCAATGGAGACTTAACATTTCATATTTGGATTAAACTGAACTTTTGTAAAAATTTAATTGATCAATATATTCTAAGATGGCCTAAGAAAATCCAACATAATAATTAGTCAAAGATGAATGGTTGAAAATGGTAGTAAAAAGCCCCACTGGCTTATAATTTACAATGTCATAAGATTAATCGTACATCTTTAGGCATTACTATAAATAGGCACATAGACCTTTTGTACAAGAAGACGGGCAAAGTTGCTTGGAGTCGCCAAGTTTTCTCAACCTAGTATTATCTTTTAAAGAAAACGGCTTTTAAAAATCCATATAGTAAAACCTTTTAAAGCTTATTCAATTTTGGATCCAATTTTCATTAAAATATTTTCATTTTTTTATGCTAAACTAATTATAAACTAGAATTAACACTAAACTCTAATAAAACTACTAAAAACCTAATTTCTATTTTCTTTTTAAATTCTGAATATTTTATTTTTTTAATTTTTATTTTGAAAAATGTCGGTTTGCATAGAATTTATGACAAAATTATGTTCAATAATAAAAAAAAGGTTATTGTTAGAATAATTAAATATTAAACTACACTTTCATCTAACAACTTAAGCTTTTAGAACTTCATCAAATCTTTCTTGAGATCCTAAGTTCAAATATTTTCAAACCTCATTAGCGTCTCTAATTAAATATGTCCATTCTTAGTACTAGATAAAAAAATCAAATTAAACATAAGGGGGAGTGTTAGAATAATTAAATATTTAACTATTCATTTGTATACCGACTAAAAAAAAAAAATCATTTGTATAACAATTTAAGTTTTTAGATTCATTTGTAGTGATCTTACCAAATTTCATAGTTATAGAGAAAATTTTCACACAATTAGAAAATTAGATTCTCTGTAGGATGGGTGGTCACGTTGAATGATCAAGAAGAATGCATAGTGAAACCATTCGTTACAAGTAAGAACTATTACTGAATGCTTTCTTGTCTAATCAAACCGGGTAATGTGATCAGTCCTTGCAAGCGCCCACATGCAAATATCGATGAAAACATAAGCATTATGAGAAAGATTCAAGACGCTTTTTTACGTGTTTCCTTCAGGACTCTGAAAATTCCAAGGGGACACATGGTGCTTTTGCTTTGGAATATTTTTGTTCCAAAAGTGAAACGTTTTATTCATGAACCGACAAAGGATAACATAACTTATGGATTTCTCAACATTAAAAATCCAATAAAGGTAAAGGAGGTTCTACAAGTCACTCACGCGGTAGGTGCCTTGGAATATGGTCCACGTTAAAATTGAGTTGATGGCAGCTGTATAAAGTACATGCCCAGTGAGTGGGGACTGTCCTTGTACATTTGTAAAATGATATTTTTACATGTGCCATCTATTTCTATAAATTTTATTTTTATGAAACCCTATAGTTGTCTGGATTGAGGCGTCCAGAGTGGCCTTTTTTCTAATTTTATTATTTTTTGGCCGGTGTTGACTTCAAAAAAAGGCATGGGGCAACTATTTTTTTGGCCGGTGTGAATTTGTCCATTTTTTGGTGTCTCAAATGCGCGCGGAAAGCTTTCTTATCTAATGAAACCGAGTGTCGTAAGCAGTCCTCGCAAGCGCGCACACCCAAATATTGATGAAAATATGAACATCATGAGAAAGATCGAAGATGCTTTTTGACGTATGTTCTCAAGTACTCTAAAAATTCCAAGGGGGCACATGGTGCTTTTGTCTTGGAATATGGTCCACATTAAAATTGTAAAGTACATGTGCCGTCAGCAGAAACTTTCGGTGAATTTTTAATTTAGTTTTTATAACGATAATTCTTGAACTTTAAATTTATCCGGTATGACTCTTGAATTTTAGTAAATTTCAATTTAGTCCCTATAAATAGATTTGTCAAAATGAGTTTTAAACACATATATGACTTATTTAATAAAATAAATTGGTTATTTATTGGTCACTTCAATTTTATTAAGCCTTTCTTAAATGAGTTTAAAATTTTAAAGGTTAAAATAAATGGATCTAAATGGATTAAATTTATGACCCATTTCCAACCTAAGTCCACACACACTCTCTCCCTCCCTCTTCACCCTTACAAAATTGTTATTTAAAAAAATTGCAATTATAATTATAATTATAACTTTTTTTTCTTTTTTCTCCCTTCTTTTATGATGCTTGGCGATCGGCCAGGAGAGGGATGAGCTGGCCTCAATCGAGCTCAAGGTCATCGACGTTTGGTGAGGCTAAAGTCTCGCCAATCTGGCGAGACTCAAGCTTGCCGACCTTGAGCTTAGCGGATTGGTGAAGCTGAGGCTCGAACCTTGTCGATCCGGTTAGACTTGAGCTCGCCGGCCTCGAGCTTACCAAATCGGCGAGGCTTGAGACTAGTCGGCATTAGGCAAGCTCAAGGTTGCCGATCAAGTGAGGTTGATGAGGCTCAGCTCATCAAAATTGGGTGAGGGCAAGCCTTGTCGGCCTGTGGCCAGACCTAAACTTGACTTAAACCTGACCTATTTAGTAGGTCTACCTATAATGTATGAAAATGATATTACATATTGGGCAAAAGTGGGGGGCTATTTGGGTCATTCAGCCTTAAGTTTTCAGGTCCCGAGGAACTGTCAAGTTTGGTGAAGGCTTTGTTGGTCAGCAAATTCCGTCTCCTCTTCAATCATCCTCTTGTTTTGAGTCTACTAGGGTTCTAAATCATTGGATTACTAGTACTAAATCTCTCGGCTATCGACGATCAAATATTCCCCTTTTTTATTTTTTCGCACTCAAATCTCGAAATGTCGCCCGATTGTACCTTCGTTATTGCACGGGATGCCTTGAAGAAGGTAGCCGTTCCGATCAGGCGCCAATTTGGATACGTGATATCCACCAAGCGCTATGCCGACCGCCTTCGGGTGGAAGTCCGGAATCTGGAGAGCGAGGCTGAAAGGGTCGAATGCTTGGCGGAAGTGGCCAGAAGCTGTGTTCGGAATATCTATTATGGCTTCACGGAGTGGCAGCGAAGTGCTGACAGGGCCTTGGAGGAGGCGGGATCCCTGTTAGACGACATCAACCGTAAGGCCAGCAGGACTTGCTCCTGCTTTTTACTTGCCGACCCGGACTATCGCTACCAGTTCAGCAGGAAAGCCGATGCCAAGATCAAGGTCATTCGGCGGCTCGTTCAGAAATGCAGTGAATTCAGGCAACTGAACGACATCTCCTTCATCGATCCTTCTGCTGCTCCTGCTCCTCCTCCGCCTCTAAGTAATGTCTCTGCTCAGGCTCCGGCCAGGAGAGAAGGCAGGCGTGCCACCCCGGGGGCGGTCTCCACTTCTTCTGCCTCAACGTCAATTAGGATCGGGGACAATGGCGTCTTTGAATCCAGAGCTTCAATCATACGGAACGTTGTGGACGCTCTTGCCGATGACTGCAATAGCGTGGTCGGAGTTTACGGGGTGGGCGGGGTGGGCAAGTCCACCCTCTTGGAGGATGTGGAAAGGAGAATAAGAGAAGACAAGCCGTTCGATCTGGTTGCTAAGGCCGACGTGTCGGCATTTCCAGACATCAAGAGGATTCAAGGAGAGATTGCACGCACTTTGGGCCTGGACTTAAAGGACGATGAGCATGAGAGTGCGCGAGCAGATCGTCTGCGCAGGAGGTTGGAAAATGGGAAAAAGAAGGTCCTCATAATACTGGACGATTTGTGGAAGGGGCTCGATTTGAAATCAGTTGGCATTCCTTGCAGACACGACAACAAAGTTATAGGATGCAAGTTGTTATTGGCGTCGAGGGATCTGGATGTCTTGTTAAGGGAAATGTGCTGCGACATGGACTTCCACCTTGGTGGGCTGAAGGAAGAAGAGGCAAAAGAATTGTTTGAGACGATGGTGGGAGACAAAGCTTATGATGACGAGTTCAAACCTTTGGTGGATGAAGCACTACACATATGCGCAGGAGTGCCTTTCTTAATTCTCAAATTAGCGAAACTTTTTAAGGTCTCTGATTTATCTGAATGGAAGGACACTTTGAAACAAATGGAGAGGTCTAAAGACAAAGGAATGAATGAGGTGATAAATAAGACATTGCAATTGAGTTCTGATGATTTAGAAGAGGAGGCAATGGTGAAGCATGTCAAATATGCTGGTTTATCTGAACGGAAGAATGCTTTGAAGCAAATCGAGATGTCTAAAAATAAAGTACTCGGTGAGTTGATAAATAACATGTTGCAATTCAGTTATGATCATTTAAAAGACGTAGAGAAGTCATTTTTAGCACTCTGTGTTGCTTAGTTGGGCCATAAACTTTCAGTAATAAAAGGAGCTCAATTTATGGAATGATTAGCTTCTGCTGACCTAAAACAAAAAGGTAGCGGTGATAATAATTGATTTTTCGGAAAAGCAGGGCACACGGTTCAAGGAGTTAAAAGAATTGGTGTGAATTTCATTCTTGCCGAGTGCTATCAGCTGCTACTTAAAATGATAGTTGTCACAAGCTCCTGAAACAAGTGATATTTACTACTTTAATATCCTTTTTCATGGGCAAGCCCTAAAAAAACCTTATGATGAATGCACGCTGGGAATAAGATAGAGAAAATACCTCACTCAAAATGAAATAATAAATGGGGCATGGAAAATTTAAAGTTGGTCCTGATACCATGTTAAAAGGTCCCATAAGGTTTAAGCCATTAAGGGGATGCGGATTATTGGACCATTTTAACCAGTGAAGTGGAATATTTTAACATTGTATGTGCCTTGTTTAGTTGTTTTTGTGGATTTATAGTTTAATTGTAGTTTTGCGCTTTGATGACGTATGATTTTACGCCACTAACACTTGTCGAGTTGGAGTTATTTGCTTTCTAAATGGTCCTGAGGATGCAAAATATGATTATACCTTCCATGACAGGATGCGAAGCGTAATTTTCCTGTTTATGTAAGAAGGTCCAGGTGTTGGACCTCCAACTTTGTGCGCTGTTTTTGGTTTTTGGCTGGGATCTTCATTTGTTGCTTGACAGACATGCTTTAATTGATTATTTTCCTAGTAGAATTATTCATCACTGGGGAGCATTAATGGATCTTTACTCATCAGGTACCTTTGATGAATCCTGTCAGTTGGAGCTGCCGCACCCGGTAGAGGAACTTGAGAGATTTTCTAACGACATCGAATCCAGTCCGATTGAATGTAGTAGAAAGGTCCTCATGTGTGGGGGTTTAGGACTGACGGAGCCTCCAGAGGTCATGCAATGGCAGAGTATGACAGAGATATACTTGATGGAAAATCAGTTGACTGAGTTATCCGAGAATCCTCGGTGTCCAGTACTCTTGGTACTGTTTCTAAATAGAAATTGCAAGCTCAGAATGATTAGTCCACCTTTCTTTGATTTCATGCCTGTTCTCGAGATCCTGAATTTGTCCCGAACTCGGATCAAGTCCATGCCAGAGTCTTTATTCGGGTTAAGCTGCCTAAAAAGACTGTTCTTAAATCATTGTGTGCTACTGAGGGAGTTACCTCCGAAAATTGGAGAACTTCAGCAGCTTGAGGTACTTGATCTTGAGGGGACTGAGATCATGGATCTGCCGAAGGAGGTTGCAAAACTAACAAAGCTCACTTACTTAGAAGTATCATTTTGTCCACACACAAATTGCGGCACAAAGTCTGCAGAAGTGAATGCATTGATTGCTCAAGGCACTATTTCTGCCCTATCACAATTAGAAGAGCTAAGTATTGACATACATCCAGAGGATGAGGGGTGGGAGAGTGTTGTGGAAGCTATTATTGACGATGTTTGTGGCTTGATGAGGCTGGATACACTTAAATTGTACTTTCCACGAGTGGAACATCTAAGGAAATGGTTTGGCACATCAAGGGTGTCTAGATCGTTGTCCCATTTCAAATTTGTTGTTGGCAAACATGCTGAACGCATTATGTGTTATCTCCCGGAGGACCTTGAGTTTGAGTTAGAACATTGGGATAGATCCCTGAAATATGTAAATGGTTTGGGAGTACCCATAGATATCCAGAAGATGCTTCGGCTTACTACTGCATTTTTCTTAGACCGCCATAAAGATGTCACTAAGCTTTCGGATTTTGGGATTGAGAACATGGATCAACTAAAATGCTGCATAATTGGGGAGTGTGATGAGATTCAGGTTATTGTTGATGGAATTGATTTCTACGATGAAGCTGATAGAAGTGAAATTGTATTAGAAACATGGGAGGATGATAGGAGGTTTCTCCAATCACTTGAATATCTCTACGTATATCGTATGAAGAGTTTGAGGGGCATTTATGAGGGGCCGACGCACCAAAGATGCTTGCATCATCTTAAACGCTTGGCCTTACTCACATGTCCTCGGTTGACTACTATATTCACACCTGGCCTCCTAAAAAACCTTGATAGCTTAGAAGAGCTCAAAGTCGAAGACTGCCCCCTTGTCTTAAGTTTAGTGACGTGTGAAGATACTTCAATTTACAAGGGTACTCACTTCCTCCCCAACATAAAAAGGATATCCCTATTCTCATTGCCTGAACTCATTAGCATTTCCAATGGCTTATGCATTGCACCAAACTTGGAACGAATGAGCATTTCTGATTGTCCGAATCTCAAGAGTCCTTCAACTGATGGAATTTGTTGCAATTTTCTGACAGGGACTAAAGGTAAGGATAATAATCAGCAGGGAGCATTGTTCTGTCGAAAGGATGCATGTCTTTTTTTTTCACTTTCATTTTATTCATTTGATTGAACAAATTAAAAGCTGCAGGCCCAGCTTTAATGAAGAGAAAATTGGAAAGTCGACACTTAATTGAATGAACTCTAATCTTCTTTCACATCGGATATCTGATCTATTACCCTTGCATGTTTATGAATGAGGCAAGTGACCGCTAACTGCTCAAAATTCTGGTCGTTCTAATGTTATCTTCAGAACTATGACTTCTTCGATGCATATTATATTTAGGTGTACGAAACCAAACGTTAGCACAGCATAAGTGTGCACTGATTTGGATTGCTAGTTTATTTTTGCCACTGTAAACGTGCTCCAAGCTTGTAGAGTGACTTAACAATAGCTGGCTTAGTTACCATTGGTGGGAGAATTTCTTCATTCGAGCGCTTAGGGAGTTATTATCGATGTCAGACTGTGGATAGGTTATTGGAATTCCTGTTTCACATTCTGTAGAAGTACTGTATTTTTTTTCTGGTGGTATGAAGATCTTGCTTCGTGATATTCTGCTTGTGTTTGTTGGAGGTACTATATGGGAAAAAGGAAAGAAACATACTTTTTTTTTTTTTTTTTTTTTGGGGGGGTGTGTCTAGTCAAGGAATAAACTTGAACTTAATGTTCAGTTTATGTTGCAAAGTCCAACCGAAGGCTTAAGCTATTAGGGTGAGGGTGACTACATGTATATAAGATCATTGTCAAAATTTCAAATTGTATTACTGGTTGCATTCCAACAATTACAGATGCGGGCATATTAGCCTCTTGGAGGTTTTTTTACCACAATAGGGCAGATAGCGGCTGCTACTGTTGTGAATTTTATTCCTGTCGACTGCAATAAGTTGCTACTTAAAACAATGGTTGTTATGAGTTTTGTAAACAAGTGATGTTCAATACTTTAATATCCCCCTCTCTTGAGCAAAACCAAATAAAACCATTGACGAATGCACCTCAGGAGTAAGACAGAGAAATTATCTCACTCTAAATGAAATATTATTTGGGGCATGAAAAATTGAAAGTTGGCTCTAGTACCAAATTAAAAATCCAATCTGAAATAAGTGGATGCAGACCATAGGACCATATTAAACCCCAAAAGATGCAAAGGGGGATATTTTAACATTATATCTAACATGTCACTATGGATTTATAGTCTAGTTCTGGTTGTGCACTTTGATGACTCATGCGTTGGCCCCACTAAAACTTGTCAAGTCGGAGTTGTTTGCTCTCTAAATGTGCCATTATGCCTAGTTTATGTAACTTTTTTGTTGGATTTGTTGTGCAATTGTAACACACTTTATCAACTCAGGCTGTAGCCCAATTGGAACTTGCCAAGTTACTCTCGGAGACTCTCTTTGATTGCTAGCATCGTTAGGAGTTCTCTTTGTTCCCAGAGTATTTTGCAGTGGTGGTTTGGGAAGTGATTTTCAATTATTGTGTGCTGTAGACATCTAGTAATGGGTGATGAGAGCGATGTATCATAGGAAGACATAAGTTTGTGACTGATCTAGAGTAGGTTGAATGTGTGATAAGACAAGAAGTGAGTGTCCAGTGCCTCAGAGATTAAGAAAGTTGTATATCAGGTAGATGGAAAAATTGGGCATTCTGAATTGCATATAGAAAGTTTAGTGTTTCAATAAGCATTGAGTGGGGTTATGTGAAGAACTGGATTTGAAAGTGGCGAAGCTTGTGAGAAAGCTAATTGATTGCATAGAATTTTTTGAGTCTATATCAAGAGATCAGGTAGATTTGTTGCTGCTCATCTTTTTCCATTGCGTGGAGGGCAAGTTGAAGTATGTTGTCATAGTTATCCATTGTAAACCACATATCTACCTGCGTATGACATACCCTCCTCTACTCGGGAGTGGATGTTTCCTTCTATTGGAAAAGTAACATGTGCTAGGGCAACTGGCAGATTAGCTAATTCATCTTTAAATTCCTGCTTAGATGAAGTGGCTTGGTGTTTGTTGTTCGTCTAAGTGACCCAAATCAGTGGTTACTCATTTTGTCTAATATGCTAATTTTGTATTTGAGCAGCACAAAGTATTCCAAATGATGCAAGCAGAGAGCAGCCTGCTCCTCCTGTGGTTTCATCTACGACCACTGGTAATGCAGGCCCTTCAAATTCTGAACTCAAAAGGGAACCTAAAGTTGCTTCTCGGCATTGGAAATTATTATTTAATGATCTTAAGTTAGCTACAAGAAACTTTAGTGCTGCAAGTCTTCTTGGTGAAGGCGGTTTTGGCTGTGTACGTGGATTTACAAATGATACAAGCAGAGAGCAGCCTGCTCCTGCTGGGGTTTTATTTACACCCACTAGTACAGCGATTGACTCCTCAGTTTCATCTACGACCGCTAGTAATACAGCAACTACCACTTCAATTTCATCTAAGACCACTAGTACTACAACAATTAACTCTTTGACTTCTAAAGTCATTGAGGAAAATATAATCTCTCCTCAGCTATGGAAATTTTCATTAAAGGATCTTAAGTTAGCTACAAGAAAGTTTAGTCCTGAGGGTCTGCTCGGTGAAGGCGGTTTTGGCCGTGTCTTTAAGGGTTGGATTGAAGAAAATGGGACTGCTCTGCGAGGCCCGGGCAAAGGCTGACTGTTGCCGTTAAGGTTCGAATCACGAGGGTTTCGGGTCACAAAGAATGGCTGGTAATATATCATCCAATGATCTTGTATTTCTGGATTAATGCATGTTTGACTGTTGGTATGACTTTTGATGTGTTGCACTTTCCATGTGGCAGACTGAAGTGACTATTCTTGGTCATCTAGTACATCCAAATTTTGTGAAGTTAATTGGATATTGCGCAGAAGGCAAGGAGAGGCTGCTAATATATGAGTATATGCAACGAGGGAGCTTGAACAATCACCTCTTTAAAAGTATGCACAGTTGTCCTTTATAATGTGCTTGGTGCTCTTAATGACATGTCTAGCATTATGTTCATACTATATAAGTACTCACAGTTTTGACCAAAAAAAAAAGTACTCACTGTAAGACAATCCACCTTTAGCTGGATATGGAAGTCATGTCTCCATGAAAACTATATGATTGCTACTAGCATCTGGATAATAATGTTAAGGAGAAAGAATCTTACTTGTCCTTATAATCAATGTCTTTCCGAAAGATGGTAGGGTTCGGAACCATATTTTCCTAAACAATTTGCATACAAATTGTCATGTCCACAACGCTCAGCCTCTGTTGAAAATTCTTCTAGCTGAAATGGTTTTACGTAAATTGGTTGTTCGTTGTTGCTGCCACTGAGAACCAAAGGACGCAGTATCAGAGACTTTCTGTTATCATTCTCAGAGGACATTATTTGTTCGAAGCCAGGAAAAGGAAGGAAAGAAATGTTGGGAGCTCAGAACAGGTCGTGAAATGTCACTTTTTAGCAGCTTCTTCCGTGCGATGATCTTAGTATCATTTTATCACCTTTGTCTCTCCGTACTTCATCTCAGGGAATCCTGAACTCAATTCTCTTTAAATTGGTCATTTATGTGCAAGAACACCACAGTCATACCATATTGAGAATGAAACTTAGTACAAGCTTGTAAGTATGCTGGTAATGATATTTAATGGAGGTACATGCTTGGCAATGGAAGGACTCTTGAAAGATACTAAATTTTTTTAATAGTAGGGAATAATGATTTGTTTCAGCAGGTTTCGCTGAGCTTTCCCTTGCATAAGCGTAAAATTTTATTTCTACAAGAAAAGAAAGGAAATCCTGCTGTGGTTTCTACTATTTTCTTGCCTTGCCTACTAATTCTTTGCAGTTAACTTTCAGGAGTTGGTATCAGTCTTAACCACACTATCGTTGACAATGGTGGCTTCAGAAAGGGAATATTGGTTTATGTGTGATGACAAGTATTTTATTAGTTAATTCTTGTGTTCTCTTGTGGGCTGCGTAGGAGGGACTCCATCTTTCCCTTGGTCTTCCAGGGTGAAAATAGCGCTGGGTGCTGCAAAGGGTCTTGCTTTTCTTCATGAGGAAGCAGAACTGCAAGTGATATTTCGTAATATTAAACCTTCCAAGATCCTATTAGATGCCGTATGTAGCAAAAGTTGCGTGACATTCCTTTTTCCTTTTTAATCATGTCGTTTGACTTTTTCGTAACTTGTCTTTTTTAGGACTTCAATGTCAAGCTTTCTGGTTTAGGACTTGCAAAAATTGTTCCCGAGGGAGATGACTCTCACGCCACCCCTGTCATGGGAACGTATGGCTATGCTGCCCCAGAATACACAGCGACTGGTATGTATATGCTAGTACAAGCAATTTGAGGATGAGAATTGTCCAAGTTATCTGCACAAAAGTGGTTGAGCAATGTTTTTTACATGTCAAAACAAGTGAACAGCACCAATCTACACACCTCATGCACAACATGTGCACCGTTATGATTAGGAACTGAATTGAATAAGGTAGATATCAATCGTGATGAAAGACTGGAAAATTAGAGGGATGGTTATACACTGATAAACCTACTTTTCACTATGTGCATCCTATCTCTGGTCTGTCCTCATACATGGTCACAATTTGCAGTAATGGTACAATCAGCTGTAGTTCTTGCACATCATGCTAAAAAGTCACATTCTTTCTGTTTGAGTTCTGCATGTAGTCTCCCAAATGATGTTATTCCCTTACCTTCCAGTCCACCACATAATCAATCATTGAATGGATTATCTTGCATATATCGTGGTTGAACTTCTGGGACATTTCGCATTGCTGGCAAGTGAATTTTTTGTTTTTGTTTTTGTTTTGCTTTGTTTATTATTATTCTTTTTCATCTTTGGTTGATATTATTTTATTCAATTAACGACCAAATATCCGCTACACCCTTCGAATACCGGATTAATCCCCATCGGTGGTTGTAATTTTTAATAGGATGCACAACCAGTTTTTACCCAAACACTGATTCTTAATCAAAGCTCTTTCTTTATATGTTTTTATGTGCTTCAACGCTACGTGTCCAAAGGGTTCTCAGTTCTGAATGTAGTATCTATGTTTTTTCCAATAGCCAATTAATTTCCACTAAATATGGTAGTTGTCCGTCCTACGCGCTATATTATTACTAAAAAACTTAGACCTAAATTAGGTATCATATGTTTCTTTGTTTTACGTGCTTTAGGTCTATAGGTAGTATATTATTATGATTTATGTGTTTTCTTATTATACTATCCTATTTGTCATTTACGAGAAGAAAACTTTAACTTTGAGGCCATTAAAAGGCAGTTGAGATTAAGAGTTGAAACTTTTATCTTCTCTTTTTTCCCTTGATCTACATACTTCATTATAATTTTAGTGTGGGCAATGCATAAAGAAGTATTCACTATGTTATTGTAAATTGAGATTATCATGACTTCACAATTTCTAAGAACAAGCATTATTCCAATTTACAGATCGATTAGGGAGGTCCATGTCTGTCATGCTTACCGAAGTCTCGAATGAAGTTTATTATGATAAAAAGAGATACAATATTGTGCTTTGGAATTGCCGATGATATTTAGGACCATTTGGTACATATTTTATATACTCCTATTTAGTGAGTGCACATAAACTGTTGCAGGGCACATCACAGCAAAGTGCGATGTCTATGGATTTGGTGTGGTTCTTTTGGAAATTATGACCGGACGGAGAGTCATAGACCGAAATCGGCCTTCCCATGAAACTAACCTTGTTGAATACGTTCGGCCACGTCTAGGAAGGAAAAAAGAATTGAACAAATTGATGGATCCAAGGCTTGAAGGGTTCTCGAAAAAAGGTGTCCAGATTGCTTTCAAGTTGGCTGCTCGCTGCCTTAGCAAAGATCCAAAAGCTCGTCCCCGGATGAGTGAAGTTGTAGATGTTCTGAAGACTATCGAAGATCTTCCATACGAGGCAGGAACATCAGATATTCAGAACAAGACTAGGGAAGTGTTGGCCGTGAAATGACGTCCAAACTCAAACCATGGTGAATTCAAGGAATGCAAGTCTTTCAATTCCGGGCGGACCAACACATATCCATGCCACCACACCACCAATCTCTGGAAGCCAGTGGTAAACTGGGATAATGTGCCTATAAATAGCCGTTGTTCAACCTCATTTGTTTCCTTTTCTCCTCTTCTCCTTTTTGATGTCGGAGTCTCGACTTCCATCTGAACATTCGCTCCTGATTACTGAATTCTCGATGGAGTAAAATATAATCTGAGTTATGTTGCGTTTATAAAGTCACCCTTTGAAGAGTGGTCAGGTGAAGCCTAAAAATGGGAAGTATGCTTGTGCATTGATGCCTTATCTCTCCTTTACAGCATTTTAATGATAATGATTACCTTTGATGGTGCCTATTTGATGTACCTTTTCCTGTAAAATTTATTCTGTATCAAAATTTTCACGTTGTGGCATGTCTTTGACACATGTTCTTGTTCTCAATAATCATCTCGTTGTATTTCTATTTCTCGCGTCATTGGGGCGCTCGTTCATTTGAATTGCTAATTCGTTTGCTGTGTAAAAAAACACGGTTCTTCTCGTTGAGATTTCAGTCACGATAAATTGTTGGAAATTCTTTTGGGCCAGTATTTATTGTTGAAACCAGTATTTGAGCATTTAATGTAGGCCGTTTTTTTTTATCGTATTTTTGTTTGGGCCTATGCGGCCCAACCTAAAAAAGTTCGTCATGGGCTGTGGGCCCGGCCCAAGTGAGTGCGGCCCCGTTAACCACTCCTAGGACAGAGGTTGGAATGATGGTGCTGGGGCGCCTCCAAGCTTTTTTCTTTGAGTTTTGTTTTTCCCATATTATTCTATTTTTTCCGAGATATTCTTTTCTCTTTTTTTTTTTTGGTTTTATTTTTCCTATAAATAAATATAAAGTATATTATTTTCTAAAATTTATATTTCTTTTTTCTCCTCCACTTTTTCTTTTTCTTTAAAATCTAATCAAAGATATTCTTGCTTTTTTTTTTTTATATGTAATAATACATTTTCCTTTTGTATTTTCCAATCAGTCTATTCATACAGTTGGACTTGATCAAATCCGACTATATGCAATTCACTTGATATTTCCCAACCGAATAATTGCCTTGAAAACACACAATCGACAATGCTTTTATACTACAATCATTCTGCATAATACAAGAGGATGTGCATTATCTTATAAATTCTAATATCAGTCGAACGTCAACAAAGACGTTTTTCAACTGAGAAAGAATAACGATACTCACATAATTTTGAAAATTACTAGTGTGTTGCCAAAAACAAAAACAAAAAAAACTTTTTTTCCCACGACATCGCCCAGGTTTCTTTTCTCCGCACTCCCTCGATTGCTGCCTTTGCCACATCTCCATCCACTCTCTCACTTTGGCCTCCCCACAATCCGAGGTACTCTATTCGTTCCTGCATTTCTAGGGTTATGAGTTTCACTTTTGCGTGTGCGCTTGTCATGTGCTTTCATGCCCGAAAGCGTTTCGATCTATTGATTTCTTCCGTTGGCAATTTTTAGTTGTAGCGCTCCCGCCGTGGACATCATTTTGCGGGGGCGGTGTGGCATCGTCCATGCTGATAATGGGTACGTGATGAAATTTGTACATTGGACTGGACCTGTATTTTTTGAGAGAATATTAGCTTTTGCTTTGGGTATTTGATGAATTAGTAATTTTTTTTAGTGAGTCACTAAGGCTGCGCATGATAAAATTTCTTGGCTGGGGAAGAGTTTTTTTTCAGAAATAGTTAACTTTTCATTTCATTCTAACAAACATTTCTGAGCAAAAAAACCTGTTTGGTAATCGCACAAAATTTCTATTTACGGAACAAAAAAAAAGAAAACCTTGTTTGGTAAGCGCACAAAATTTCTATTCCAAATTTTAATTTTTTTTTTAAAAAAATTAAAAATAAGAAAAAAGGAATAGATTAGATATTACATAAAATTGACAAGATCAAAATATTATTAGAATAATAATACATTTACTTAGGGGTAAGAATTCTAGTCGAAGATGAAGTTGTATTGTAATGGAACGTGAACTATTATCTTATATATGTGTGTGAGTATCTTCACTCACGTAGTTTATAGCCTATTGAATTTAGGTAGTGTTTTGAACTATAATTCTCAAGAATATATTATCTTTTTGCGAATTTCGGTAGCGTTTTGAACTATAATTCTCAAGAATATATTATCTTTTTGCGAATTTTGTTGTTTGGTATAGCAAATATTACGGAAAAAGCACATTGGATATTGTTAGCCAAATTAATTTGTAGTGATTTCCTTGGAACTAAGTTTTTACTCTTTAAAAAAAAATTGTAATTCTAGTGCATGCGTGGCTTGGGAATTTTAGTCTTCTAATCTTGACATGGATGTCGGGTTGGGGTTGGAAATTTCCAACTATTGGAATGGTTCATGCATGGCGTTGCTTTACTATCATTATGTATTTAGTTCATAATATGCTCCTAAAACACTTAGTAAAGACCTCAGTCTCTTGTATTTTGAGCCGTCGATGCATCCCATCTTGATGCTACTTTTTACCTTGCTTCTTCTGAATTACAAACTATTTCATTTTCTTGTTTCACATAAGCTTATAAGGTTTTGGCTAATTTTGATGAAGGGAGGTGTTTTTCCTCTCCTCTGTTTGTCCACATTTATGATATATTCAATGACATTTGTGCTCGCGGAGATAGAATTTGCAAAGACAATGCTTTGAATGGTCGACTTAGCGCGACTCGCATCACAAGCTCAGCTTGGTCCTCCACATGTCTCCAATGACCATCTTAGGCTGCGGATTATCGGCCCTCGATCCCGCTGCCCCGATGTGAAGTACAACCAGCCATCCCAAAAGCCCGCGATTGCGGTTTTGACGCTGTGGTAAGGAAGCTTCCCGATCACTTGTCCATTTCTGCCACAAAACATCACAGTCCACAAATGTTATCACCATTCGGGTGCGAAGCAATAGGACGTTATAGAAACGAGGCGAGCAAGGCCGCCGTGCCAGGTCCATTTTACCTAGAGAAACTACTAAAGAGAAATTGAACAATGGCCACATAAATTTCCTAAAGCGAGTGCTCCGTTAGAATAGATGTCAAACGGCGAATCATATTCTGCTTTTTGTCGAATTTTGGATGGGAGAAGTTTTCCACCCGCCCGCATCATCGAGTCCTTCATATGCAATGAGAGAGAAGAAATCGTACCAGCGTGTCCAAATCGAACCGGAACACCTCCCCTACTAGTATCATCCTCTTGTTTATTGGATGCTTCTCGGTGTTACCTCCCGTGATGATAATGGAATTGTTCACAACCACCCAAGAAAATTCTATGTGGGAGTTGGGTTTTGGCATAGGAGGCGGTGCTTTCCACTTCATTCCAGCATCGAGCATATAGACATCGCCGTAGATCACCCGAAATAGGAAAGATCCCATTTTGAAGAATCAACACGAATGGAACATCATACGACACGAGCATGCGCTTTTTGATGATAGAAGCAACGACCGGATGATGAGTAGCATGACTGCAAAGATTGCATCTAAGCATGTTTCTATTCAATTATGGTAACAAGTCTACATACCTCATGCACAACGTGAGCATTTGAAAATGGGTGACCCGGGTTTGGCCATAAAATCACCCTCCTGCCCGCCAATGACATATAGTTTATCATCCACTACGACACAGGCCTTGCAAAAACCAAATTACTGATCGATCAATTAATCACCTGAAATAGAGAAGAGAAAGCCCATGTTCTTAAGTTATAGCTCACATTATTCAACCTAAATGAGCAATCTACGGACGTGAATTGCGATTACCGGATAGATTGCTCCCATACCTGTGTGGTCCTCCCGAGGAATGGGCACTTCGATTCGCCACTCCTTCTCCAAGACTTTGCCATCCTTTACTACTATACTCCAGTGCTCCAACGCAGGCGTATGGCGGTTCTCTTTGCCTCCACCCATCACGTGAAGTCTGCCTCTCCATAATTGCGTAGCGGGAGCATACCTGAAGGACGTGAAAATTACCTACCATCACTTAAGATCGAGCCAACCTTATGGTGGCTAAACAGATTGGCAGTCGTGTTTCACGCCTAATCAGTGAACTTATATACCTTGGGGCCGGCAATGGGGGCATTTTATCCCATTTCTTCGTCTTCGTGTCGAGGATAAAAGTATGAGCCACCGGCCCTCTCGTTGTGAACCGTATTGGCCCGAGACAATGTAGACGTATCTTCCATCGGTTGCCATTCCTAAATGTGAATTCGCCATATCTTTCGACGTGTCGAACCTCCCTCCCCATGTATTGCTAGTAAAGTTGAACACATCCACATGAGAATGCACTGGAAATGCAAGCGTGAAAGTAGCGGAATCCGGTCGGCCGGTTGCACGCATATCGCAAACTCTAAAAATGGTAGCTGCATTTAGGAGCCAGAGATCTAATAGTAGCATGTGTCTGTGGCCAAAAACAAAAAAAAGCATAGGTACGAAATACTTTGCGGAGAAAAAAGTTGAGGACATTGGTTATTCCATGGTCGAGAGTGCGGTATCCTGAAAAGACGTACAACAGTTGTCGTCTGGATCGCCGGGCCGTCCGGACGAGGCACCGTGCCGGCGGCATCTCTTCCCATTTCATGTACGGAGCGAGTAAATCGGCATAAGTAGCCGATAAAAATCTATCCGGTCCCGATCACGCTTTTCTTTAGCATCCGGTCCCCGATCACGCTTTTCTTTAGCGTCGATCCACGACCACGATCTTCTCGAGCACGTACCTCCCCGCAACTGGAATTTTGCCCGAGACAAAATCACAATTCACATGCTTCACTCGATAACATAAACACGGCAATTCGACCGAGGCATTGAATGACCGGGAAAGGGTGAAACCGTATCCGGGCTGATCTAGATTCTGATTTTCTGATCATCTCGGAATGCGGAGCGCATAAATGTTCGTTCTTGATTATGCAAAACAAGGTGGCAATGGAGCTACTTCGGTTGGCATTTTTATCTCCCTATACTCGTTCTCTAAAACGGCGAATGCACCATTCTACTCGGAATAATCAAATTAATTTCTGAGCTCATTATTCATATATCAAAAGATCAAAGCGGAATGCTGCATCGGAGCGGGATCGCTATCGAGTGGGTCAATGGCTATTCCACGGACAAACTGAAAAACAAGAGGGAAAACCGAATGTACTTTTTCTGCCGGCTAAGACAGGCGCCAAGGAAATAAAAAGAAGCCGAGCACTGAGAACCCACGTTCACAAGAATGCGGCAAAAGCGAGAGGTACCTGATCACCGGACTCCTTGCGGGATCCGAGGTCGGGAAGACGATGATTCCGGACTTCTCGAGAGCCCAGTTGGAAGCGAGCGACAGAAAGGCGGAGGTTAGCCGAAGGAGGGGAGGAGGAGGAGGAGGAGGAGGAAGAAGAAGAGTAGGCCCACCGGAAGTCCACGAACGGGGCGGCCCCGAGGAGAGTCATGCATGTCCCCGGCCACGATCCAATGCGTCGACGAAGCGGCGTGCTTGTGGGCGGGGGGCGGACGGGCGACGGGAGGTGATTTCTCTCGGGCGAGAGGTCACGGGCTTCAAAGAGGTGAGCTACGGCGGCTACGGGACCAGCGGCGACCTCACCGGCGGCGGCGGCGGACCGGCGACGAAGGACCGGCGGCGACGGGACCGGCGGCGACGGGAGGTTTCGAAATCGGACGGAGGTCGTGTAGGAAGGAAGAGCGAGGCGAGAAGGAGCATGAGTTGAGGGGGGAGAAAGAGGAATTAGGTTTTTGTTCCTCATTTTTATTCCGGGAAGAGAAGTGATTTTTTTTTGTTTCTCATTTCTCTTCCCAAACCATTTCTGAGCTAGGTTTTTATTCCATGGAACAGAAAAATTATGTGGCGTTAACAAACAGGTTTCTGTTCTTTTTCTGTTCCCGGGAACAAAAGAACAGAAATTTTAAGGAAGAGAAATGTTATCATGCAGGGCCTAATTCCATTTTCATTATCGTTTGAGTGTTTGTTGATTATGATGGTAGTTTGTCTTTTAATTGTGTTTATGTAATTGTTTACCTTTATCCATCGCTGCGAGACGCCCATGGAGACTATGGGGGCCTACTAGCTTGTCGACGACGAGACCGTGAGCTGTTCATTTTCTTCTTGAACAATATATTGGCTATCTAATTTGCACACAAAGTGTTCGTTTTTATGTTTTTATTTTGTTATTTTACTTTTCAATTTGAATCAAAATTTTATCTAAATAATACATTCACATAAGAGCTTAAGCGGGCCATGTGAATGGATATGAATTTTCATAGGTTGATGATATGAATGTATGAGTGCGATATGTGTTGAGTATGGACTACTAAATTTGCCTTGCATGAAAATGAGCGGACTTAGATTGAATCCTTTTGATCCGACCCAATCCACTTTTTTGACTTGTTTATCCTAACATGTCTTATATGTGCGACGCAATACCACATATTATCTAATGTTGTTTATACCCAATTCTTCACCGAAAAACTAGAGATGATCAGAGAAGCAGAAGCATATGCAAATTCTACACATTCCCTCCCAGGTTAATGAACCACAAATGAAAATCCCCGAACATAAACACAACAGCGGAAGCTTTTTGCCATTTGTTGCCCAATAACGAACTCGTCAAGCCCCTTGCAAAGCTCCTTCGGTATCAGCATCGGCAACTCTGCCGTTGCACTGCAACCTTCGCTCTTCGCACACGATGCATCTCGACGCCTCTCCATGTCCTTAGCAAAGACGCGGCTGATCTCGATGAAGCTTCCCCCTACAGCGGCTCTAGCTTGAAAGGCCTGAAGTAGAAGGCGGTCCAGCATCAGGGGCAAAGGTTGAGGGCCAGGTAAACACCGGGCTCTCAGCCGGTAATGGAGAGGGGCGGTTGGAGAAGGAGGGGGGGCGGCGGGGGCATTTACTTCAAGCACTGAGGACAGTTTGCGTCTGCCCTAATGCGATCACACTCGGTCCCGTCCCACTTGTGGCGCCAACGGTCACTGCTGGACAAGGAGGCATCGATCATTATCCATACAACTAAGAGAAACCTTTAGGAGGTCAGGAACACAAGCTTGGACATATGGAGATAAGTTCTGCGAGACATCTGTCATAACATCTGGTGTTCGTGGATCCAATGGAAGAAATGGAAGTTTGGCAACCTCCCTCAAAGCATCCAGATAATGACCTGCTCTCACCAATTTGTATATCGATAATATCGCCTCAAGCTGTCCTAACACTGTTTGTTGCTCCATAACACTCTAATCAGGACTGCGGGAATTATGCAACTGAGAAGTAAATCTCTAACCGTGGAACAAAAAAGGGGGACAATTAACTTCATAAATGATTAATATAGTTGACAAGCCCCAAGGCCTCTCTAACACTTTTGTGTCCACATTGAGAGTAAATGAATAAGTTATTTCTAGTCACAAAGCACAGCCTGCCCTAACTGAAGCAAGCGATTTGAATTATGCAATAATATGGCAGCAGGTAAGGAAATATTTAGAATAGGTGAAATCTAAATGATGGACCAATTTTCCAGTTTCATCATGCTGCAGCAATAAATGATCTAGCATGACAGAAGCTTTAAAAAGAATGAAAACAGTCCACCCAAAAGGAAAGTGCCACTTAGAAGACAGACAGCAGCTACCAAGAGATTACCTGATTTCAGGACTATATTTGTCGGTCTCCAAAATCTCGTTTCCAGAATGAATCAAGTCAGCTGTCTGGCTTTCACCATCCAACCGTCCGCGCCAAAGAGCACATCGAGTCCGAAAGGCATTTTTTATTGGTGTCCAGGGCCATTGAGAACGCCCCAATCCTCTTCAGAATCTCTATTGACTGATTTAATTAAAGGAAAGAATAAGCAAAGGAAAAGGGTATTAAGACCATACTAGATTCGATATTATCCCAAGAGGAAATATCCATTAAAATTCTAGATTTAGCAATGGAGGATGATATAAAAGGAACAGTATTGAAGATGAAAAGTTAGATCTTGATGAAAAGCTACACATAAAGAGTGAACTAAAATAGAGTAAATAAGAAAATGAACTACCGCTAATTTATTTACACAAGCGAAATGATCTCCCTCCCTCCCCTCCCTATATGTATAAACATTTGTTCTTACTCAATAAATTATATCACAACACATTTACTTTTGTTATTGGGTAGCCAATGAAACAATGATCAGCAGAACATGAATCATCTCGACAAGATAATTTCTGAACAAACACAGTCAATCAAAGTACTTTGGCTGTCAAAGGTTCATTGAAAACTAATTTCACTTGTGACTCCATAAAAGCAATGGGAGAAAGGGCAAATTCCATCAGCGGTCACTGAACTTGAGTGGATTTTGCTAACACCTTGCTGAACTTTAGTTTTGATCATCTCATGTCCAGAACTTTTATTTCTTTACAATTTATGCACTTTGACCAAAATCCAGCAAATTTTCAAGCAAAGTACCGATGTAGTATAAACATGGTCACGTGGCCACCATGTCAGCAATTAGCTGACATTGGGCGATTGAAGTCAAAGTTCAGTGATATGATTGGAAACACCACAGTCCAACATTAAGTAAATTTTACACAGGGAGGAAAACGGGGAGAAAGACCATACTTTGTCATATATCCCAGCTTCCAAGCACTCCTGAGCATCTTCAAGCATAATTTGTTGTCTTGTTTTTACGTCTAGTATAAACCTTATCAATTCACCTTCTTCCCCAGAACCTCTTGAACCAAGCCAAAAGTAAATCCCACGATCTCGAAATAACAGCTCCGTGAGGAGTTGTTTCAGCATCGAACTTCTCTGTCTCTGCTGATCTGCATTTCCCCTTCCAGTCCAAAATAGTCATCCACCACCCACTGCAGCAGCAGCTTGTGCATAATATTTGAAAGACGTAAATATGAAGACCATGCTGTCGAATCATGCTAGATGCTTCTGCATAAGCATCCATTACACCAAACTTTGATCCTGCCCTTGTACCTTCCATAAGGACGCCGTGGTCGACAAGCACGATAGCTATGTGAGTGGCACCACTGTTGCACCCTTCATCTCCTGCTTCTTTAGACAAATAGAGGATATCAGGTAGGAACTAGATGCTTAGGAGCAGAATATATGGGTATACGAGAGACTTCTTCCCATATTTGGTATAGTATGATGCTGCAAACTTATTTAGGTAAGCTTGCAAATTGTCTAAACTATAGGGGACTGAACTCTAACTAAGGATAGTAGATGAACCTCCCAGAGGGAACTCCTTGATGGCTGACAGTTTAAACCAAAATGGTGGTGAAAAGTGCCGATAGATCTCTCAGCAGCCTTTCGACAAGCCTTCAAGAACCAGATATCATGGCATATAGTAACAACCTTTTCTTATCATACATAGCTCGACCCACCCGATCACCCATTCTTAACAACTTTTCACATTCTTCTGAAGCAGTAGCCACTGTCTCAGTAGAAACCATACCTCCACTATTTATCCATTCTATGAGCAGCCAATAACAAGTAACTGTTATGGAAGAACAACAATCAGTACATTTAGGCAGTAAACAAATAGTACCAGAGGTGCAAACTGATGTGCATTACGGGATGACAAGGCAACGTCTCTTGCTTCATTGTCATACCCAATTCTCAAGCAAAAGTATATCTGTTGAAACAAGACGTGTAAAATAAGTCAGCTACAGGCATAGGATTCCGTGCTTATAAAGCAACTGCAACCAGCAATATCCCCAAGAAAATAGGATAGCCTAAAAACACCCTCTTAACATAAAAAACAAAACAAAATACTTCTTATCTTAAATATTTTTCTTCCTCTAATAGTTCATATACCGAAAGACAGGATAGCTGAAACATAAGAAACCATCATCTCAACCAAAAGACTCTGAATCTCAATAAAACATCAGCAGTTTCTATTTACTGCAGTGCCCCAGCGAAAATGAGGACTTCATCATGATACACCAAATTTCTACATTCTTATGGTATTGACTTCACCACCAAAATAGAAAATGGAATACAAAAGGGAAGCATTCATAACTTGCTGCCACATGGTGTCAACAATTGGCTGCCTTCGAGCATCACCAACATCAAAGTTGAGAGCAGCCTAGAAAGAGCAGGAGGAAAAAATACTGAACACTAAACTTAATAAATACATTTTAATATGTTAATGCCTTGAAATCTGTTAAAGACAAGCTGGACAAGGAGAGCTCCAGCTCCTTGAATACTACTT